>CATIXQ010000024.1:3129548-3151937 GCA_949711755.1 Leptidea juvernica
CTTAATCCACTGGATTATGATTAATGGTAAGTTTTAAAAAGAGTACGGCTTGCTCAAGAGTGCGTGCTTCTATTGATAACTGGCCTCAACACTTAAAGGACTGTATTGCAGCCAATGGAGACCACTTCTAATAAGCTTTTTATATTTTAAATTGTTTTATATTTATGTATTAACGTAACACACTGCAAAAGTCATAAATGTTATTTGCAGTAGAATTTTATTTCAGTATTAATGGCATGACTAGTATATACTAGCTGACCCGACAGACGCTGTTTTGTCAATAGAAAAAAAATATGATGAAAGTATTCGGGAATAATGTAGTCTAAAGCCATCGGAAGTGTATTATCTTATGTAATTAGATAAAAATGAAACAAAATCGTATTTCTGAATGATCATACTCTTCAACTACCGGTCCTTGTTTGTGGTAGGCAAGACGGGGCGGGGTGAGGATCGTGTCACATCAAACAATTATAATTATGGTAAAAAAGAGTAAAATATCTAACTTATTCAAAATGTTATTACTATAGTGTTTGTCTAAACAGTTTTTACATTACCCCTTTAAAATTACCATTTTTTTTTAAGTATTATGATGGATATAGTATATATGTTATCCTTAAGAGATAGATTATATGACATGGACTATTCTGTAGCCTTATATAAGAAACACAAGTCCACCATCAGTGAACGCATATAAAACAAAGAAGCATTTCTGAAGCTTTAAAATAGCGCAACTAAAATTATACCGTAAGTGCAGGGGTGCTCAAACGGTCGATCGGGATCGACAGGTCGATCACGAGTGCTTTTTGAGTCGATCTCGAGAAAAAAATCCGGTATATTAAACTAAAATCGGTAATTACGTACCATCTTATGAAAAGTATGCTCAGGACATGCAGTGTCATGCAGATTCAACATCCAAAGTCACTCTTTAGTTGAGCTTAGAACTTTAGAACGCGTTTGTTTTGTAAGAACAAATAAACTCGCAATTTTGAATAATAATCATGAGTTTTTTCATTGACATTTAAGAGTAGACCTACACTTACCTTGACTAAAAAAATGCATATTTTGCGCAAAACTAAATCTACTCGTATGTCATCGTGACACTCTACCTAGACGACAATCCTTCATCACACATACTTAAAGCCTCTCAGAGCCGATCAATCGTAGTCTAATAATTTTGAGGTAGATCGCCAGCAGTTCAAGCTTGAGCACCCCTGCGTTAGTGGGTAGCGCTTACAAACTGTACCGGCATGCGGATCAGTTTGGTTAGGCGAGTGAGTTAAAATCACGTCTGACAGCGATTGAATCCCTGTCAGACGTGATTTTAAAAACAGAAAAAACAAGGATTATAAAGTGGTGCAGAAATTATATGGATCGTCGTCCCAAGGGGAATTGAATCACTTTTCATGTGTAAGTAGACCAATTACTTAAAATGCAATAAAATGTAGGTATTTTATTTGAGGGATGGCATTATGCATACTGTACGTAGTAGCACATTTTACTACCTATTTATTACATAACTAAAATATTTAATTAGTAAGTAACAGATTTGGTTTTAATTTTGCCTTTTTGTGGGATGGTATCCCGCTGTGTTTTTTGTTTTTCGGTAATGTTCACTTTTTTTCGACTCTTAAGAGAAGAAGAGTAAAATGCTCTTTCTATATAAAAAATGTGTAAGTGCTAGTGCCTTTCATATTACACGTTATTTTTAATTTATATTCCCACAAGATAGGATTCGTAAAGATTATGGATAAAAGCTTTTCAATTAGAGACGTGGAAATGATACCTAGTAAGACATCTCAGATGTGATTACTCCAATTTAAAAATGAAGATTTCTGTTTATCCAAAAATTCACGATGCTTTCTAAAAGCGCTGTACCAACCTGTATCCAGCGAATTAATTTAGCGAATTCGACGGCAATACGAATTTGTGTAGTGAAATACTAGGTTTAAAGATATTTATTTTCTCATACATGAGAACATAATATGATATAATAATTAATACTTCCTTAAAAAAATTAATATTCCTTATGAAATACTTCCTCAGAAAAACACACTGCATCAGTTTTACAAGAGTTTGTATGCACCCATACATTGCAATACCAAATACCTACCCAAATACTAAATTTACTTACGATTTCGTTGACGTTTTTCACGGAATATAAATTATATGCTTGTAATGAAGTGAGTCATTTAAGTATTTGAAAATATCAAATTATATTCAGTGTTGTAACAATAAGTTTCTCTACATTTTTCTTTCTAACCAAGTTGTGTTTGTAAGATTTGTGTGGATTCGTTTTGTGCTTCAATTAATATTCTGGTGACAGTCAATTTATAATTGACAATTAATTTATTAAAAATAAAAAATTTAATAGTCATTGAATGAAACCATCGCCGGCCATATCCTCCTGTAGTAGCACCGGAGGAATTACAAACTACTCGTAAAGCCGAATGGAGGTTAAATGGGGTCTTATAACGAGTCCATTCACAATATTTAAGAACCGAAGCAACGCTATATTACATACCCCAAAAAATATTAAAAAAATTATATTATTTACAATGATGTGCAAACCCTTTTTTTATGGAATAGGAGGGCAAACGAGCGTATGAGTCACCTGGTGTTAAGTGATCACCTCCGCCCACATTCTCTTGCAACACCAGAGGAATCACAAGAGCGTTGCCGGCCTTTAAGGAAGGTGTACGCGGTTTTTTTGAAGGTACCCATGTCGTATCGTCCCGGAAACACCGCACAAGGAAGCTCATTCCACAGCTTCGTAGTACGTGGAAGAAAGTTTTTCAGTTAAATTAAAAGTTAACTACGCAGAATGTTAGGTACATTCTGTGCAGTATTTCTACCTAATTCGCGGAACGACAAAAAATTTAAAAGAACCTAACCTAACGAAACAACCTAAACGAACACTTACTTTTCATAATAAACGTCAAATTTACAGTAACGGCTCAAAGTGTACTCCGCCTTGCTCAATACACAACTTCGCTCGTCGGGATATGACTTGTGTGGCATTTTGCACCATCGTCGGTGTTATTGATGCAGAAACCGATCCAACACGCTGTTCCATCTCGGCAACCGTTGGCAATCGGAGAAATACACTCTGTCCTTCACCATAACCATTTTTTCCAACTTGACATATTTTGAAGCCAGTACTTGAGTATAATGACATCCTTGTATTAAGGTAGCAAATATTTTTGAATGAAAATTAGAAAAACTATGAAAGTAGACAATTATTAAGTAAATTAGGTACGTAGGCCTTTCTGTTTAATAATCTGCTTCCCTGACATGATAGCTTACTAGGGTTGACAAAATGTTTGGCTTTGATAATCTATATATATAAAAATGAATTGCTGTTCGTTAGTCTCGCTAAAACTCGAGAACGGCTGGACCGATTTGGCTAATTTTGGTCTTGAATTATTTGTGGAAGTCCAGAGAAGGTTTAAAAGGTGAATAAATAGGAAAATGCTGCTAAATTAAATAAAAACAACAAATTTGTTTTTCCTTTGATGTGTCCATACATAATTTCTATGAGAGAATTTATTGACGCACGGTTTGACTGTTCTGCTGTGAAACAATTACAACAACAGGGAGCATATTTTACGAAGTAATTCTTGATAAAAAAAAATATTTTATTTATTATATACAGAACAACGTCTGTCGGGTCAGCTAGTAAATTATATTTTTTACGGAGTATTTTGTAACACGTAGTGTAGACGCAATCCAAAATAATAAAAGTGTGTTAAAAAGGGATAAGATGTGTGCGGACGTGTTAATGTCAATGTCACCTGCGGGCGTGCGGGGCTCAGCGAGCACGAGGTCACCGGGGGCAGGGCGCAGTCCGTGACGACGGACGCGCTCCGAGGCGGCCGCATTCCACACCAGCGACTGGTATGAGTGCACGTACAGCAGCCGGGTGTTTCGGGGAATCTGTGTAGTGGGTAACGGGTTATTGTACAAAATCCGACGTAAAACATCTTTAAAATCACAAAAAAACACATAAATTTAGTGCCATTACTTAGTTTATATAATGCCACTAAATTAATTGGATCGGGCCGATCAGTTCAGATTAAAAAAATAAAGCTAATGTTGAAAACATAAATTTTTATTAAAATTTGCAGGAATAGAATAAACCGGCACGTGTGGAGGCGCCACCATACGCCACTACTATCCATTCCGATGGCGAGAACAAATGTTTCGGCAAAGTCGCCTTTAACTAGAGCCCTTCGCCATATAAATGAACTCCACAACAAAGTGGACATTTTTAGGTGTACGTGGAGTGAACTCGCAAGGGTATTGTTATATGTAGTATGTTATGGTAAATAGAAGTATGTTTAAGTTTTTTCTATTTCTAGTGTGATATATTAATTGTAATGTAATGTTTGATTGTATGATTTGTTTTAGTTTGATTTGATTGTTGTTTGCTGTGTTTGTTATTCTTGTTTGTTTGTAACTGTCGCATTAGGTAATATCTGTAATGATAGTTGCTGTGTGTGGTAAATAAATAAAATGACAATGGTACAAATGACTACAATTTTCCGTTCAACGTTGATCGTGTTGATGTGTTTTCAGGAGCGGAGCGACCAAATTAAATCTTACTCAGTGTAATAACGGTGGGAACGGTATTATGATCTATTTTTTTTTTTTTCTTTTTTCAGTTTTCCTGAACCAATACGACTTAGGGACCTTCAGTATGACAACGTACCTCTTGAACTCTGGTGGTCTGTGGACCTTTTACCCAATTTCCCCCTCTAACTGACATTTATAAATGTTGACTCACACCATTAACCACTAATATTACATTGAAATGATCATAAACTTATTTTAAGATGTCTTAAAATCTAATAATGAAACTAATAAATAAATTCGTGCAGGAGATTGGGATAAATAAATTAATCTTACTACAAATAATAAATAAATTATATATTTTTATAAAGCATTAAAAAATTGAAACTATTGTACCAATTCAAAATTTAACACTGGCAAAAGTAGTCTTCAACTTTATTAGGTAGCATATTATATAATTACTAGCTGACCCAGCAAACGTTGTATTGCCGATATTAAAATCGCGATAAAAAAGTAACTGTTGATCGTGGATGGGTGAAAATTTGAAGTTGTATGTATTTTTTAATGCTGACTCATAATCAAACAAATTAAAAAAAAATGTCAAAAAATATAAAAACGTGTACACCCTTAACATTTAGGGGGATGAAAAATAGACGTTGTCCGATTCTCAGACCTACCCAATATACACTCAAAATTTCATGAGAATCGGTCAAGCCGTTTCGGAGGAGTTCAATGTTTAACACCATGACACGAGAATTTTATATATTAGATGATAAATTTCCGAAGTCTCGTACACATAGGAACTTCTGTCTTATTATATTATGTGTTATAATGAAATAAAATAGTATTATCTACACCCATGCTTTAAATCCTTATTATTAAAGATTCTAAAACACCCAATGTCCTAATAACCATTCCATCATTTAAACAAGTGTTGTAATGAAATTCAACAAACAAATTACAACATTACAACACTCGTTTGGATGATTTAATGGTTTCTAGGACTGTTTTTTAATGTTAGCAGTAAGCTAACTATTTCAGAATCTTTGATAGAGGATTCATATTCTGGATGTAGATAAAGTCTTGTATGCAACTGTTGATAATTAGGTATTAAAACACTCATGTGATACTATTATCAACTCACATTCGTGTTTTAATACCCCTTACTACACAACAGTTGCATAATAGTTATTTATGCCACTGTTGTGTAATAAGGGGTATTATTACAAGTTGCATAATAGTTATTTATGCCACTGTTGTGTAAAAGATTCTGGAACAGTTAGCTTACTGCTAACATTAAAACACCAGTCCTAGTAGTAACCTAATATCATTTATTACTGATTATATACAAATAAACTCAGTATTAATGAAACAATTATTTATTATAGTAGTAATTTACATTTTGTATAGTGCAATAATTAAAACTCACTCGAATATAATGTTCTTTTAGAGCGTTTAAAATCAATCGCTCATTTTTTGTAAACAAAACAATAAAAATATCGAAGAAAAATGGCGGGGATTCGAATAACCTACTTTTTTATTACGGCGCGCGACGTTCTGGTAGTGTGGAACGCGCGTAAACGAAAATGTTCTTTTTTTGAAATTCATACCGATACCACGCATCGAGCAATAAGAATGTGGTAGTCTGTTGAAACTCTTTGAGCATGAAGGGATCGAAAAAATAACATAGCAGTGTTGTTATGAAATTCAGTACAACATTACAACACTCGTTTGGATGATGTAATGGTTATTAGAACATTGGGTGTTTTAATGTTGGCAATAAGCTGTTTCAGAATCTTTAATAGAGGATTTAAAGCATGGGTGTAGATAAATAACTATTTCTTTACAGAACCGAGAACGTTGCCCCACATTGTACACACCTGGTCCAGCGCATGCGTCAGGTGTTGGGGACCGTCTGCCAGCGCACGCAGCAGACGCAGCTCAGGGGTGTGTCGGTCGTGCGGCCCGCCCGGTATCATACGCAGCGCCGCGCTCGCGCCGTGTCGTTGGTACGCACCCAGCACTCGCTCCAGTGGGCCCGCCCGTTCCGACAGTATACATCGTATTGCCTGGAACACAATCCCACTAAACTTTCTTCCAGCTCATTCAAACAAGGATATAAACGCGTGCATTACTCTTATCCGCTTAACTGATCCATCCTTACTTGGTGCTACTCTTTGTTAAAAAGGTATCAAAACATCGGCACAAGTGTATCAACATACCATTCTTGAGAAGGTAGTGAAGCCCCTTAGCAACACCATGTTCAATAACCAAGAATGGTCCTTCCAGCAAGATTCGGCGCCGAGTCATAAAGCTCGGTCTACTCAGTCTTGGTTGAAAACAAACGTTTCGGACTTCATCAGAGCTGAAGATTGGCCGTCGTCTAGTATGTCTAGTATGGCTTGCTCTAAACGGCATGATAATTTGGAGTCCCTAAAACAATCCGTACGATTGGCAGTGAATAATTTTCCCATGGAAAGAGTGCGTGCTTCTATTGATCTATCTGCAGCCAATGGAGACTTTACTAAAGCATTTTATATTTAAAATTGTTTTAAATTTATGTATTAAACTAACACACTGTAAATGTTATAAATATTATTTGCAATAGATTTTTTTTTTCTTTGTTTCTGTATTTATGGCAAGCCTATGGTATATGTAGATATATGAAAGTCGCACCTGGTCGTAGTTCCCCTGCAGCAGCAGCTTGCCCACGGTGGAAGTCGGCGCGCTGGTGTTGGCACCGAACCGCTGCAGTCCGTAGTAATTCAGGAAGCCGTTGTCTCTCAGGCTGCGGCATGCCGTCTCCACCAACTCGGGATCACCCGTCACGTTGCGGAGGCATATCCGAAACCTAACAATTTATATTTAAATAAGTTAACACCTCCTTAGTGCTATTTTTGTAAATATATATAAAAAATCTAGCCTTTTTGATTTAATTTTTTTTAATTTTAAGTTTATTTATGTGGAATTAACTCGAACATACAATTACAGATTCCGTCTGAAGGACGCCGTAGCTAATGGAATTACTGGGCAAATTAGACTTAACATGTTATGTCTCAGTTACGAGTGCAATCGTACAGCCTTTGAGAATGTTTGTGTTTTTCAAGAATCTTAAGCGTGACCGCATTGTATTGGGCAGTGCGTATCAATTACCATCAACAGAATGTCCTGCTCCTCTCCTCCCTTATTTTCATACAAAAAAAGGTTCCGATGTTACAAATTCAAGTTCAAATATTTGTAATCAAAATTGGATTTGAAATCACCTTCGGTCTTTTCTATTACCTGCATGTTTCATAAATATCGAGAAATATTAAGAATCTTACCGATTTCCTTTCAGCATCCCAAGCTTGAGATGCACTGAGCTAAAGCTGAAGTTGCCAATCTTGACGGAAGGCAGATCCTTGCATGCATTGACGATCTTCCTCGGGTCCACCTTCCGAAGACTGAACCATTGTGAGGTTTTAGCTCTACGGTCCTTGGTCCCAGCGTACCCCAGCATTGTTGTCTTGATGTTTGGGCTGAAGATAATGTTTAATAATAACTAACTTAAAAGAAGCAGTAATAACTAAAGTTAGCAATGATCAAACATATTTTTCAGAAATCCATGTGCGAGCGCTCTTACCACTGAATCAACCGTTCGAGTGATGTATCGTTGATAAATCTTGTATGATTTGTTCAACTCTCGGGTTGTGGCTTCATCTAGTTCGATGTTTTCAAATTTAATTTGTGTAATTAATCCCAGAAGTAAGGGTTATCACTTTAAAATAACAAACTCTTTCAACTTCAGTGACCATTCATGCTGCAAAGTACATGAACATAGAAATTCCTAAATAATGTTTAATACTCACAGTAATTAAGGTGTTTTATTGAAATTTTACTTACTTCATTCGTAGCCTCCTCATGATACGCGAGGCCGCTTCCATTGTGTCACAGTTTTCCTTGTACACTATGAAATGTACATACTGGCCCGGCCACATCCACTTCACTCTGTTGTCTACGCGAACTGTAATACACAAGGTATTCACTAAGCGGACTGAATATTATAATCATAGGACACTGGATGGCAGTGTAAGCTCGTACGAGCCAACGAGTTTGGCCAAGAGAGGAACCCTAGCACAAGAAGGGTTCTGTACCATAAAAAAGGTACAACAATATGTAATTTATAAATATTTTTGTTAAAAACAGGTTTTTCAACATTCTTGCTCGTAAAAGAGCCTTATTCCATCATTCTTATGGCCATAAATCAAACTATAACATACACGTGCATATAATAAATATTACACACTAGTGCATAATAGAATTGTGCCTACAAAGTTAAGTTATTACCTAACTGCAAATTATTTGAGGGTAAGCAAAGCATTTTCAATGTAACCAGGTAATACAGTTTGTTTTTGTAACAACAAAGTGGTTTTATGCCGCTGAAAATCCATTTACACTTTTGGAACAAATAAATGTGTCCCTTATTAAGAATATCGAAAAATCATTTATTATTATTAAACTATGTATAATGCACAATAATGTGTTAAAATTATAAAAATATTTAAGTAGGTACAAACGATATAACAAATTCGCGCTGTCCGCGCCTTTTGTGTTTAACATAATAATATTATTATACCTATATCTTTTAGTGTCTGTGTATGAAAAAGGGACAAATATATATTATACTAGCTGACCCAGCAAACGTTGTATTGCCATATAAAGGGGTATAAAAAGTAGATGCAACCGATTCTCAGACCAACCAAATTAATCGTACTACAATTATTATTGTAAGTATTGATCCATTGCCATCTTGCAACCCTGTAGCGGATATGTTTATGGAACAGAATAATATAAAAACGCGCTACAAAAATAGGGGTTAATCGCACAGGGTTGAAAATTTAGGGCTGCGTGTATTTTTTAATGTCGTGTCATAAAAAAATAAAAACAAAAATTACGAATAAATTTAAAAAAAATTTTTGGGGTGGACTACCCTTAACATTTAGGGGAATGAAAAATAGATGTTGTCCGATTCTCAGACCTACCCAATATGCACTAAAAATTTCATGAGAATCGGTCAAGCCATTTTGGAGGAGTTCGGTCCCGCAAACGGTGACACGAGAATTTTATATATTAGATTACACAAAATATACATACATATAGGCACTATAAATACAATTTTTCAATGGTTACAAATTTTTTTTAAACCTCCATAACATTATCCACCTTTTTTACTTTTGTTCTGGAGAATGTCTACTTTTAAATGACATATATTTTATTCATGTATATTCTGGGGTACCTGGCCCATACATTTACTGTCAATCTCTTTTTTGAAGAAAATGTCTAAGGCTTTAAAATTAGCTGCCGGTGCCAAATAAAACAATATCAAATATGCACCTTACCGCCTTTCCTGTATTTTTCAAATTTACAATATTTCTTTTCATCAATAGTCACTGTACTCCCCACAATACTATCACCAAACGCTTTCTTCACAGCTTCATGTATTCTAGTTCTTTCTTCTTTTGACATTCCTGTCACATCTAACTGTAAAACAAATGATAAAAAATGTATACTTTTTAATGGATTGACTTAATCTACTACAGATATACATTTTTGTAAGCAATTAGTGGATTGGTGGAGAATCACCATTGTTTAAAATTTTAATATTTTTTTCTTGTATTTTCACTCTACTAACTTAATCTTTTTTATTTTGACAAAGGGAAAAAATAAGATCAACATTTCCATTGATAATATATGGTATACCATATACTGCTTTTAAAGGCTATTGTGAACCAATACGCAGGCTGAAACGAAGCCATTAACCAGACAGTCTTTAACTGAGTATAGATTATCTCATAATATAATCATGGAATATGTCCGCTAAATCTATCGGAGGTCGCAGGAGATTTTTTAGAAGGCATTGCCCAAAAAGATCCCTAAGTTAGCTATTATATATATTAAGGCGGGCAGAAAGGTGTACTCCCTGTAAAGCTCCTACAGGCCTATTAGTCTCAAGAAAGTCCTTGACAGGTATATAAGAGAGGATGATTGAAACGACACACTTTCAGAGTCTGTTCATAAGGCGGCTTTCTAACACCACTTCTATAGACACTAGCATTAGATGAACTACTTAGTAAGCTGGCAGATCTCAGGATTGATGCACTGGGTCACGCCGATAAGCTAGTTGTACATGTCAGACATTTTTGCCAAAGCGACATTTTTGCAAAAGTGTAAAGCTACTGCAAACAAACAAACTGTCATAAAATGCCAAAAGGACTGTTATTGTGTTGTACATTATGAAAAGAAGAACTAAAGAACTGAAGCCCACTAATTGGAACAGTTCCAAGTTAAAATTCTCAGCTGAGTTTGAGTATTTGGGACTTGCATGGAATTCATCCAATGCCTAAACAGTAAAAAAAAGATTGTAGGAAGACAATTTGGAAGAAACCTTCTAAAATAAAGTAAAAGACATAGGTAATTAATGAAATGGCCAATGAGCTCTCAAGAGCTGGAGTCAGAGTTGTCATATGGTCCGGAACCTGTAGGTAGCTGGCGCTGTGGTAAATTAACAGGTTAAAACATTCAACAGCAAGAATTGAATGAAGCATTAATGAACAGGAAACAATGCATATTTATCAGAATTCTAGTTATTGCCTATTCAAGCATCTTAGTGTAGTTGGAATCAAAAACTAAAAACCTTGCAGATTTTGACTTGAGGTTGATGACACATCTCTGCATCTCCTCTGAGATTGCGGCCAACAAATACAAAAACGTAACACCACTGTTGAATATTACAACTTACTAACAAGTGCTGTTTGAGATATTTGCGACAAAAAGATACTGCAAACCATATATGTGGAAGGGCTTGATGACGAGCTATAGTATAAATGGTGCGAAACCAATAGTCCAATCTTAAACGCAGTTTTACTACAATCAATAGAAACTAGATTAGTAGCTGTGTGCAAATAATAATAAATTTACTTTTAACTACTTTTATTAAAGAAACAAAAGAGTGCAATATAAAAAATTGTAATATTACCAAAAGCAAGATTGGACTTTATTATTGTTATAGTGGCAATAGTAAAACATTTCAAATTGTGAAATATAAAATTTTTGCTGACAGACAGACCAACAGACAAATCTATAAGGACACTTACTTCAACACTACCAAAATCTGGCCCCGAACATAAAGTCAGTTTGTTTATCTTATCCCATGTTTCCAGTGGCAGAATTTCTAAGTTGTATTTATTTAGAAGTAAATCATCATCGTCAAGGATAGCATTGCCATCTGCTGGAGGTTCAGGTGCAGAAAGATCTGTTAATTGTGCTATTTCGCCTTTCTCATTTATCTCTGATACTTGAAAATCAGAAAATCTGCAACAATTTTTTTTCACTTAAGTATTTTAAATTGTAAATAGATAATTGATGAAACTGCTATATATTATTATGTGACATCTTCAAGAAATTTAGAGGAGAGCCACTAAGTTGCCTAGGGAACTGAAAAATCTTACACATGAACAAAGACTTACAAAGCTTGGACTCAGCACCCTCCAAAGCAGGTGAGAAAAATGTGATCTAATTGAAATAAACAAAATACTAAATAATTATTACAATGTACCAAATTTTGAGAGGATGTTTCCAAGAAAGAGCAATCCTAGACTAAGGAGACATGATATGAAGCTAGAATATCAATTAGCAACATTAAATCCATTAAAACACTTCCTGGCCAACAGCGTTGTTCATATATGGAATAGATTGCACAAGGATGTGGTTAAATCAAAATCTGTAAATCAGTTTAAGAATATACTGGACCAGTGGGAGGGTCCTTTGCACAGGATGCCGGCTAGATTATGGGTACCACAACGGCGCCTGTTTCTGCCGTGAAGCAGTAATGTGTAAACATTACTGTGTTTAGGTCTGAAGGACGCCGTAGCTAGTAAAATTACTTGGCAAATGAGACTTAACATCTTATGTCTCAAGGTGACGAGCGCAATTGTGGTGCCATTCAGAATTTTTGGGTTTTTCAAGAATCCTGAGTGGCATTGCATTGTTATGGGCAGGGCGTATCAATTACCATCAGCTGAACGTCCTGCTTGTCTCGTCCCTTATTATCATAAAAAAAAAACATTTGAATAGATATGGCAAATGATATACTCATCAGCAAAAGCTGCTAAGCTAAATAATAATACAATAAATTTCTCGATTCCTCTAAAAATCATTTTTTGTTGATCTTCACCAAATCAATAGCTGAAGTGAATTCAGTCTTCTAGCGCCCGTTTCGATGCACTTTTATGGGGGTACTACAAAAACTATTTGTGGCCTCATTGCTGTGTAAAATGTGCACAACATTAAGAACACAAGAGAAAAGACAGCCACACATATGACAACACTACTCCTGCTACTGGTGCCCTGTCTGATGTGAGGTCTGCAAAGAAACACAAGAAGAGGCAAACAAAAATACTTTGAAGTTATCCAACCTACCTCACAAAAATAAACCAAGCAAAGACAAGCACAAATACAATTGGATATACAGACAGAGATCCTAATGAAAAATCCTAAAGAAACCTGAAAACATCCATCTTAGGGGCAACAAAGGCAGATAAAATGCAAATAGTAATTAATAATGAACATAATAATACTTCAACATAAGCTACAATAAACTAGCACCCTGATAAGATGAATAACAACACTCATAAACAACAAATGTCAAAATAACTTCCATGAGACAAGCAACATGGAACATAAATTGCTTGGCTCCAAACAAAGATAATGTTCGAGTACTTATTGAATCACTTATCACACTCTAGATATTGTATTAATAGCAGAGCCTATATTGCGCAGAAGCCAACAACATTAAATTCAATAGCTGTAGCACATATTATGTTACAACTGATGGAAAATAACATTTTTGTACTAGTATTTATGAAATCCATCAAACATCCTTGCTAGAATAGTAAACTGAGGCCATATATATACATATTAGTACATTGCGTAAGCTCGGCATATTCCGCACGAAAACACTTTTGTATTTAATATTGGCCCCTACAAGTTTCCACATCTTCTAAACTTGTTGTAGTGTCAAGTAGTGATATTAGACTGCCTATGTACTATTGTCAATGCAAATCTTGTTTCTTGTGGCCATGCAGATATCACCTTTGTTAATTACTGACAGTTAGCTCATCAAAAAAATTTTTTTTTATGGAATAGGAGGACAAACGAGCGTACGGGTCACCTGTTGTTAAGTAATCACCGCCACCCACAATCTCTTGCAACACCAGAGGAATCACAGGAGTGTTGCCGGTCTTTAAGGAAGGTGTACACGCTTTTTTTGAAGGTACCCATGTCATATTGTCCCGGAAACACCGCACAAGGAAGCTCATTCCACAGCTTTGTAATACGTGGAAGAAAGCTCCTTGAAAACCGCACTGTGGAGGACCGCCACATATCCAGATGGTGAGGATGATATCCTAACTTGTGGCGTGTCGTGCAAAGGTGTAATTCGGCGGCAGGAATCAGGTTAAACAGCTCTTCGGAATAAGAAATAATATATAAGAAATAATAATATATAAGAAAACTGATACACTAAGTAACAGGTGTACTGAATGGGATGGCTTTAAACAGCAGTTAAGAAAGACATATAAGAGGATCAGAAAAATTTATGAGACAGCAGCACCATGTACTTATTACTGTTTGTGGTTACATTACAAAGGCCTGTGACCAGCCACAACAAGTCAAGCCACCATTGTAATAGCTAAGAAAGCTGACAAGTCTACAAGACATCTTGTGCAAGTGTTAACACTTAACAAAAGTAGGAAAACTAATTTGGAAAAAAACAATTGAATGCTAAACAGTTAAAATGTTTAATCATGAGAAGTCCAGGAGCCAATAAGAATGCTCAAATAAAATTACAAAATAAATCACTGCACAGTTACCATGAAAAGCTCTTTAACAACTTTTCTCAGAGTAGGTATACAGTTTTTTGGCCTTAAATATGGAAGGTCCCTAATATAATAATGATACGGTTTCTTGCCCATCTTGTCAAACCTCTTTGAAAATCTCTTGATCCACAGACTCTTCCATGAAAATCAAATATTACCAAATCATCAATTAGAGTATATAACAAAATTAGGAACTCACTCCTGTGAGTTACTTTCCAGAGTAAAGAATATTGCCTTGCTGTGTTTTGAGATGTGGAATAAGCATTTGAAAGAGTATGGCACTTTGGGATGCTCTTAAAGGTCGAGACAAACATACCTTATAGTTAGTACATACTATTGAAGTCTTACCAATGGAAAGGATATTCAAAGTTTGGGTAAACCAAGAATTATGTTAGTATTTCTTTGATATAAACACTGGAATGTTGCAAGTTTCTGTTTTTGAGCTGTTTTTATAACTTTGTTACTCCAGACATCCCTGAAACACCAGGTATAGTGAGAGCCACCTTTCCGTTGATAGCACAATACTTGCTTCAAATATATGTTGGAATAGCATTCAAGCTCCTGCAAGTTGTCCAATGTCGAATCAAGTCTAGTGTTTCCTAAATCACCATAGATCTTGATTAAAAAAGCAATTCTGTACCATACATTGTACATATCATTAATAGCCATCTTACAAAAGTGAGATGTTGACTGTTTCCGACTGTGGTACATTTAGAATTAAATATCGAATATTGGACAAATAAAAAAAATATTAAGATAAACAAATAATAATTAACCACTAACTTACCTTGACTTGATTATACCATTGAATCCTTTATGATCACTTATATATTCTGTCACAAAAATATCTTTCTCTGTGAGCTTCTGAACTGGCTGAGACGGCTTGTTATTACTTCCTTGTAATTCATTTTTGTATAATGAATTCTGGTAAGATGTCTGGTGCCTATGCCCTGCAGGACCATTTCCAAATGGACGTCTCATGCCTCTAAATTCACCGGTTCCTCTAAAACCACGACCCCATCTTCTACCTCCACGACTGTTTGATCTCCAGTTATTGCTCATCTCTTTCAAACTTAACCTTAACTGTATCAAATACAAACTTTGTAATGTTTTTTATATATACTCTTATTTTTCATTGAAGAAATTACTTACTTCTAGCTTGTTCAAATATTATTTTATTAAGCGCTTATATCATAAAAGTATAACTAAAATAAATTTATATTTTAATCATAAATTTGAAATCACAAAAATTAGAAACCTTGCTAGAATTGCATACACGCAAACGCGTTTAAATTCTCTTTGAAGTTTGAACGTAAAGTATTTTTTTTTTATTTATTAACGGCTTTGGACACAAGTCCATAACAAAGAGAATTTAAAAACTTAGTCCAATGCCAAAATTTATTAAATATTTTCTGATTACCACAGATGACAGAACGCTATTATTACTCTAACCAAAGAGGATGAAAATACTCATAATAAGATACGGGACTAGTTTAGCATGAAAAGTGCAGTGATATTTGGTTTTTGTGTGAAATAGTAATTACAATTAATAATTACAAACAATACAAGGCGACAAAGCATAATCCGGCTAAGTTTGCAAGCGAACAGTTGCTTATAACGTCCTCTACGTTATAAGCAACTGTTCGTCTATCATCGTTTTTTACAAGACTGTAGCCGTCATCTGTCAAACTTTAATGACTGCACGTTTCACACTTAATCGAATGAATCGGTTTTTTATTAGAGAGTTTTGCTAGACTGACTCTAACCTTAGAATATTAACACTACAGAAATAGCGACTAGCTAACTTCGTAACTTCATAACAAATAGAAAGGACAAGCGATATACAACTAAGCCTAAGTTTTAACGGGACAAAGCTATTGATCTGGCCTGGTACAATGATATTTAAAAGTATAGATAGGTTACGTAGACAACATTCCGTGTTTGAAAATGATACACTAACGCACACATGAATAATTTAACAATGCAATAGCACACTACATTACAATTACACGTCAAAGAAGGATAGTAAATGCAATTATCGCAAGCGAAAAAGAGATAACTCTAATTTGCTAATTGCTTCGTATTTGTATAGAAAAATACAGTTTATTCATCAGATATGATTTTTTACCGTACACCGTGATTTATGCCTAAATTATATAGTAAAAGCTAATAAAGTAGTAAAACTGCATTGAAATTAGGTAGATAATTTGTTATTGATTTTATAAAAAAATAATTTAATATTGATTATAATATATAGCCACATTGATGATATCAATTATTTATTCATAAGACACCAAAACAAAACCGAAAGGTATCTATAGTAAGGGTCCCATTTTTACAAATTTACTAACGACGGCTCCCAAAAAGTTTTAAGATTACAATTATTATTTTTATCTTATATTAATTATGAATGTCTTTTTGTTGAGGGTTTGTTACAATAAGGTAATGGAAGAAGAAGAAAATGATCCATTGATTCTTCTACAGTTAGCAAGGGATATACTGATAGGGACAGTGTTACTGAAAAAACTCCTACGTAAACAAATGGCACTCACTGTCTACATCCGCTACCTACCCTAAAACTTGTTTTAGTAGTTTGATAGTTCAGCTACCTATATACGCACTTGTTTATTAAAAATTATTACATTCACTGCAACAATTACTTTTTTACATACTTTCCTAAAATATTCTACCTCGATCATACCGCAACAGACAGCATCAATATTTTGTCATTTCTGTACGTTAATCTATGATCGGCGCGATTATCGATTGGCGATTAGCTTGTGATTAGTATTTTTGTGAATTTATTGTTTTCACACATATTTGGTGTGCTATTAAGGCATTCCTTTAAAGTTATAAACTCATTGAAGTTATGAAGGATAAGGAAATGCCAATTTAAAGAGAAAGGAAAGTTTTATAATATGTGTATGTTACCTTGCCTGACTCTGACAGACATGGGCCCTAACCGAAAAATTATCAAATTAAATAACTTACTGTCAAAATAACATAGAAAGAAGTGTAGTTGGAGTTAGAAGAAGAGATAAAGTAAAATTGAAAGAAATAAAAGTATGACTAAATTTAAAGACTCAAAATCAATATTATGTAGAAAATTGAAATGGCGATGGATAGGACACAATGTTAAGAGAATGTTAAGAACCATCAAATTGACTAAAATAATAACAGATTGGTATACAAGAGATGTAATAGAAGAAAAGGATGAAAAGCTAAACGTTGGGAAGGCGAAGTAAAAAGAGTCGCTGGGCCTAAATGGATCCAAATAGCGAAACACAGCGCGCGTGAAAATATTTAGAGGAGGCCTTTGTCCAAAGACTATGTATAATAATTTATAATTTAGATTTATGTTTGCATTTCATAAAATATAATTTATATTTGTGAACATTAATAAAGGCTTATTAAGCTATTGCATAGCTTGTATCGCGAGCCTTGAGTGTGGAGACCGAATCCAGAAATTCCGTAACGAAAATAAACCTAACACCCCCCACTAGATGTATATAGATATTTCGCCACGGTCATTACAGTTGCCGTGGAACAGCGGTTATCACGTATGCTTTTTGTTCAGAAGGTCCCGGGTTCGAGCCTGGGGTACTTACGTCTTGATCTTTTTAATTTCTTAATTTTTTTTATCACGTTTTTTAATTTTCATTTTTATGACAAGCATTTTTATTTAGTTTCACCTGTCCCAGTGTGTCTGTAATCAAATCTTGCATGTTAAATTTTACTCACCTCGCGTTTGCTTTTTTAAAATTAATTTTATGAAAAATAACCTCAATATTATGACTTTTTTAATTTCATTGTTGTTTTTGAAATATTAATAATATGAAAATGTGTCAGTCGACAGTTGTGGTCCATTCAATGGGAAGCGAGTGCCATTTTGTGTTAAAATATAAAACTACGATAAATAAATTTATCAGTCTCTTTTCACTTTTGGATCACTTAGTGTATCCAAAAAATAATCCTAGCAACTGGAGTACACTGAAGAAGGGTCGAACATACTTGGTACAAATGGTAGTAAATATTCACTTATTTTGGCTGGCGATTTCAACATCAACTTCGCTGATAAAAAATCAGAGCGGTTGACAACTTTTCTTTCGAAAATATTGAATTTGAAAATGAATAATGATCCACAAGAATCCACAACAAAATATGGAACCATCATTGACGCGGTATTTTCCAGATATTTAGAAGATATCAAGTCTGAAACTTATGTTTCTTATTTCAGTTACCATAAACCTATAGTTTCAATGATAAATATTCCTGAATAACCTACATGTATTGTAAGATAATAAAAATATTTTAAACAATATTAACTTCTCATTAATTTAATTAAAGAAAAAAAAATTGTTTTCTTATCGGTCACCACGCTCAAAAAGTGTAACTTGAATTAATATGAAAGAAAAAAAAACAAAGGAAAAAAATACTGCATAAATAAATAATTATAATTGCATAAGTTGATAAAAAATGCTATGCAATAGCTTTACCACGGCAGTCCCCGAGTGTCACACGTCTTTTTTTTATTTTATTTATTAACAAGCTATCTCGGCCTATGAGTCGAGAAGCGACGATTTTCCGCGAGTCTCACCCCGCGGTCGTCCTAACGTTGTTAATAGCGTAAACCATCGTTTTCTTTAATTTTATTCTAGTACCTATCTGAACTTAATAATCTTTAGTTGAACGAAATTTAATGAAATAAAATATAAAAAAGTTCGTAAAGTACCTACTATTGCAGGAGGAAGGAAATGAACTTTTAATTTTTAGGTACATACACAATTGGAATATATTTTATATGTTTGTTTAATTAGTACTTACTATTATTTTCTATGCTTACCATTTACTTAAAACATCCATAAGATACATAATAGCTTTAAGGGTAAATGTATACACTTCTATAATAAAGTCCCAGCCACTGTTCAGGCATTATCTATAAATAAATTTAAATGTTTTATAAAAAAATGGCTCTGTCGTAAATCCTATTACTCCACAGCTGAATTATGTTACCACAGCTATGTAACTGATTGGACAGCCTGGGACTAGATTGTGATCATTTTATAGCGATAGAAATGACTGTACAATATTGTATATTTTTATTGAAAAGAGCGCAAAAAAGGAATGCTGGGAGAGTTTCTTGCACCGCTTCTTCTCTCTCAGAGCGCGATTTGTTTCCGAAGCGGTAGTAGTATCTAGTATATTATAAATGACATCATAAAGAATTCTAAAGGAATAAATTTTGAGAAAATAAATGCTATTTTATGCCTTTTATAACTCAAAAAGTATGGACATAAGAAAAAAAAGGTTTAAACAAATGTTGTAGGGAATAAACTTCTACCAATTTCTTCAATCTATAAAAATGATTTTTTTTGATTAATCCAATATTTTAAGAGTTATCGGCCGACATGGAAAAACCGGTTCATTAAATACTTAAATAAAAAAGTTTTAAGAAAATAAAATACGAGAATTACCATCTACAACAATGGTCTCAATTACTTTTGCCCTAAAGTACATAGTTTCTGAGATATCGACAAAAAACCTTTCAACTACTTCCACCTGGATCCGTCAGCATTATATGATGTAATAATGCTCAGTAAACGACCCATGGTCTTACAAAAAAGAAATTGGATCGGAAATTTTGTTCTATAATGGGTTTGAACTGGATTTAGTGGGTTAAAAACCTATTTTAACTGGTCTACATAATTTAAAGCGCTTTTGTTGGGTTTTTCTTACTGACCGTATTCCCTAGAACTCTCATTCGAGCCAGGTGCCGAGTTAAGTTGACGGACTTATACACAACACAGGTTTATGGATAGGTAGGTAGTAGGTACTGACAATGTATATTATATTAATCCACATATTCACTCTAATTTATTTTATTGCAATTAATATTTATAACAAAATATTATGTATTAGTGCTTATAATAATTATTTATTTCAACCATAACTTTTAACAACATATATTTTTACAGCTAAACTAAGAGTATAATCCTTAGATTATGGATTGGTCTCCAACTAGTTACCGCACTACCTAAGAACAATAGCTTTCCTATTACGGCAACTATTAGCTGATGCTTGCGTGCGTGGCATCTTGACACTCAATGGCATGTTTCAAATTTTGTAACATATGCTTGAGTTATTTTACATTATGAGAAGTCCAGTAAAATTAATAAAATACAAAATACTTTCTGATGATAATATGATGTATGATCCCAGTGTCGTTCTTATATAATGTAGTATTTTTTTACAAAGTTTTACTACGTAACCTGGCATTTTAGTTTCAATTATTAGCAAAGTTTAATAGAACATATGGCACATCACGACACACATTGTTCGAGATTGGCTCGAGTACGTCCATTTGGGCGGAGTATTAGTTGCCGCACTTTGCGACTACGCCTACAGTAAGTATCTTGTTTAAGCGCAGCGGAGACCAATCCTTAATCTTAGGTAACATCATTGTCAAGTAACTTCGTAATGACGACGAAACAGTATGATATTCTCAGTTAATTACTCCAGCAAACCTGCGCCAGGTAATACTCTAAATTACTATAAAACTGTACGTGATGTATATCTATAAGATTTTTTTAAGATAACCGATACAGTTATAATGGAATTTATCTGTGTAGCCTGACACGGGCAATTAAACCATTTTGTAGGTACCTAGGAAATGTTTTAGTTGCTTACATACATATTTCTATATGAGGTAAAAATAGAAACGTGGCCGCAATACTGAAATCTACTTAATATTCTTGAGAAGGGCCGCCTAAATCTTCTTTAGGGATATTGATGACTGCGTTCTTCTTCTTTGGAATTAAAAATTGGTGAATTTGTGGTACAACTCCAGCGTTTGGTATAACTGCTCTGCCGAATAGTTGATCCAACTCTGAGTCGGTCTTAATGGCAATCATAATATGACGAGTCGTTATTCTGGAAACAGTTAAAATAATACTTCTGTTGTAAGTGATGATTATACTCAAGAAATCTTATTTGTCGTATCACCGCTCTTCGACACCACTACCGTCAATGCCTCGCATAGGTACAATCGGAATTATGCGTCTCGAGAGATTCCCAATTTCGCGGTCATTTGGAAGGCAAAGCCTGGCTTCGAATAAGCTGGGCGTCATAAATAGAGCACGGCAATTAATTCAAGTCGGCGTCTACATTCTAGCGTTCTACAAAGCCCGGGTCCGGCCACATCAGGAGTATTGCTGTCATCTTGGTCTGGAGAATGGAACACCCTAGGAACAGCTCGAGCGCAACACAGAGAGACATCGCTTTTATGGGTGTCTTCCACTGCATTTATTACGAGTGTTCCGAGGAGCTGTTAGGCCTTCCACCTTCATATGACACGCCACAAATTGGAATATTATCCCCAGCATCTAAACGACTTGCGTTCCTTTACAGTGCGGTTGAAAAGGACCTATCTTCCACGTGTAGCCAAACTGTTTAATGACTAATGAGCTTCGTTGTGGGGTGTTTTTAGGACGATACAAAATGGGTGCCTTCAAAAAACTGCGTACCTACACCTTTAAAAGCCCGTAACGCTCCTGTGATTCCTCTGGTATTTAATGTGGGGAACGGCGATCTCTTTACGTCAGGTGACCCGTACGCTCGTTAATATCGTCGTAATAACCTACATATAAGCATGACGTTGGTATCTACAATCAACTGGTTTTGGTGTGAATGACTCTTGAATTTACAGGTTGCGGGTTCGATACCACGGATCGGATGCTAAAAAGCATTTCCGTGGTGTTAACTGCGCACTTATACAGCCAACTTAAGGCTGTGCAATACTTATAAATAACACTGTGCTGGGCGTTGAGAGTATGAAACACTGACAAGAATTGAGCGTGGTCATTGAAAGTCAACCCAGCGTAAGCAATCCGTGTTATAATGTTATAGT
>CATIXQ010000024.1:3151947-3167470 GCA_949711755.1 Leptidea juvernica
CGCAGTTAGTGTAATTCAATAAGTACCTACGAAAGTACCTACCTGGCGTACCTACGTGACTAACACCAGGGCAAATGAGTAAAACGATCGCCTCATGATAGGTGATCACTGATCATCTTTGAGACCCTAATTTAATCACCCTTACTCCCTGTAAGAGAGATTTAAAAAATATATATAATATGTTAGGGACTGATACGTAATCTCCATACCGAACATGTAAAATTTTTGTAAAATGTGAAATACCAGGTCCCTAATAAAAATTATTGACATGAAGCTGTCATTTACTTTAAATTTGCTACTGCTTCTAAACTACTGGTCATTTTTTAATCGATCTAACAAGAGAAAATAGCTATTTTATTCCTCTAAAAAGTGAACGTTTTAAAAGTAAAAAAAAACATATAACTTTGACAGAAGGAACTTTATAACTGGCTCTCTTATACTTATAAGTAAATCATTTAAATTCAAAGACCGTAAAGATATTGTGGGCCTCTCTGTTGAACGTACCATTGAAATAGCCTGTGCAGAGCTTGAGTGTGCCATTGTTGTAAGTATATACAGACCCCCCGATGCATTATACGAGTTATTTGAGAGTGTACCTATTGGAGGAGGTTCTATCAAAATTATCAGAATCTAAGAAATATATTATGATTTGTGGTGACTTTAATATTAACTTATTAGAAAAATCCACCACAAGTATTAGATTCAAATCTTTGTTTAAATCATATAATTTATCAAATATTTTCTTAGAACCTACTAGAGTAACCAGCACCTCTAAAAGCTGTATTGATAATATTTTTACTAATTATAAACCTATTTCTCAATCAATAATTAGTAAACTGAGCTCAGACCACTTTGGTCAATTAGCCTCTTTTAATATTGAAGGGACCAAATGTACTTCAACTAAAAAGTTTATGTTTGTTCCGGTAAACAATAGGCGAATAGAGAAATATAGAGGCAATGTTTCAGAAAAACTCTCAAACTTGTATTTGAATTATAACAGTACTCCAAATGAGATGTATGGTAAGTTATTTAAAATAATTAAAACAGAGTTTGCTTCTATATTTACTTCAAAGACAGTCAACTCGGGTGGTCTCTTGTCATTTAACAACTGGGCAACAGCTGGTATTCATAGGAGCAGACAACGGTTATATGAACTATATAGTGAGAGATCATCATGTAATCATGATGCATCTTTCCTTGTATATGTGAAAAATTATTCAAAATTATTTAAGAAAGTATGTACTATTGCTAAGTCAATGCATATTAGAGAAATAATTAAAAATGCTTCAAATAAAATAAAAATGACTTGGAAAGTTATTAACTGGGAATCTGGAAGAGCGAAAGACTGCAAGTTTGAATATAATCTAATAATAAACAATACAAAAATCCACTCTGAGCAGGAAGTAGCTTCTGCTTTTGAGAAATTTTTTTCTGACATTCCAGTTTCCATCTCAAGCCCCCTTGTCTCCTCCACCAGTGTTGCCGAGTCACTTCTTTTGGAAAATGTTAAGGAATGTAAACAAAATTTCAAATTCAGTGTTGTTAGCCCAGCAGAAATAATTAAAACTTTCAGATCCTTAGAAATGAAAAAAACTGCTGATATATGGGGCATATCTGTAAAAATAATAAGTTCTGTTATTGACGTCATAGCACCATATCTAGCACTAGTTTTTAATAGCTGTATTGAACATGGCGTGTTTCCCGACCTTTGAAGTATAGTAAAATTACACCAATATTTAAACAGGGACTCACTTCTGACCCGAATAACTATCGCCCTGTTTCGGTGTTGCCGACCCTTAGTAAAATTTTTGAAAAAATTATTTTAAGCCAAATGCTTACTCACTTTAACACTTATAAGTTACTTCATATAAAACAATTTGGCTTTACTAGGGGATGCTCAACTACGGATGCAGGTGTTGAACTCATCAGGAATATTTTTGAGGCCTGGGAGGAATCACAGAATGCACTTGGTATCTTCTGTGATTTATCTAAGGCTTTTGATTGTGTTCAACATTCAACGCTGGTCAGGAAGCTATGCCACTATGGTATAAGAGGATCTGCACTCGATCTTCTGATCTCATATTTAAATAATAGGATTCAGAGGGTCGAGGTGAATGGCAGGAGATCTCCTGGGACTCCTCTCGGTATGGGGGTACCACAAGGGTCTATTCTTGGACCCTTCCTCTTCCTAATTTATATAAATGATCTACCTAACCTTGTAGAAAAAAAACACAAGGTGGTATTGTTTGCGGATGACACTTCACTTATATTCAAAGTGAAACGAAGCCAAGTTTTATATGACGAAGTAAACAATGCTCTATCTGACATCGTGTACTGGTTTAGCGCCAATAACTTATTGTTAAATAATCATAAAACCAAATATATTAAATTTACCGCGCCAAATATCAAAAATGTATATGCGAATATTTTATTAAATGCAGAGGTGGTAAAACCAGTGGAATCTGCTATATTTCTTGGCATTACTCTTGATTCCAAATTGCAGTGGGGCCTCCATATTGAAGGATTGGCGAAAAGGCTTAGTTCTGCAGCATATGCGGTTAAGCAAATCAGACGGTTAACTGACATAGATACGGCGAGATTAGTATACTTTAGTTATTTTCATAGTATTATGTCCTATGGTATATTGTTATGGGGCAGTGCGGCCGATATTAATACTATCTTTGTGCTGCAGAAGAGGGCTATTCGCGCGATTTATAACCTAGGTCCTAAAGAATCATTAAGAGAAAAATTTAAAGAAATAAACATTTTGACTGTTGCTTCTCAATACATTTTTGATAATGTTTTGTATGTTCATAAGCACGTTGAGGAATTTTCTAGAAACTGTGACATTCATAATGTTAACACGAGGAACAAACATAAACTTATTATGCCTACTACTCGGTTGGGTCGAGTAAGTAAGTCTTTTGTTGGGCGATGTATATGCTTCTACAATATCATCCCAAAAAATTTACAAAACAAATGTGTTACGAAATTTAAAAGAATTGTTAAAAAACGTTTGTGTGGGAAAGGTTATTATAGCATAAACGATTTTCTAAATGACACCACGGACTGGGATTAAAGCGAACACCCTCAGGCTCTTTAATTATAAATGTTTATTGTACGATATTACATTGTAATCCATATTTTATATAAAAAAAAAAGCCCGCTGAGTTTCTTGCGCCCATTCTTCTCAGGTCTGAGGCAGTCTCTTTTGAATGGGTGGTAGATTTTGATGTTCAATAAGTGATTATAAATCCTATTTTGAATAAAAATATTTGAATTTGAATATAGTATATTCACTGCAAACGACTGGAGGCAGAGTGCCACTGCCTTTCACAAGAATTATATTTGTGTGGGATTGGTGTTCACGCGTGAATCGAGATAGTTCGCTCCGCTAAAACGCAGAAGGTCGTTTGCGTGATCTTGAGCCTAAAGCTTACCTTCTCTTTTTAATGACAAGAGCGGCTTCAACTGATAAATCCAATATTTCACTTGCAAGATACTCTATGACAGCCGCTAGAAATATGGCTGCGTCCGCCGATACTCGAGGTGCACAACCTCTTAGATTGTTGTGGATCCGTGCTACTGGGAATATTATGCCTGCACGTTTACTTTTTGATATTTTCCCTAAAAATAAAAACTATTAGGTCGGTATTTCATTCAAAAGCTCATAATAATAAAGGAGTAAGTATATAGAAATTATAATCATGGCTGTTCATTGTCAGTACACTTATGAAAATTTAATACCTATACGTTCACAAAAATAGTCACCTTTATGCTCTTAATAGGGATTTTCATTATTATAAGTAACACTAGAAATACGGGTTTGCTTGTAACTAGTTCTAGTAGGCTTGATAAGATACATAATAGCTTTAAGGGTAAATCTATACACTTTTATAATCCCAACCATTGTTCAGGCATTATCTATAAATGTTTTATTAAAAAAGGGCTCTGTCGTAAATCATACTACTTCTCAGCTGATTATCAAAGTGATCGGACAGCCTGGGACTAGATTATGATTATTTTATAGCAATAGCAATGACAGTACAATATTGTATAGGTATTTTATTAAAAAGAGCGCAAAAAAGAATGCTGGGAGTGTTTCTTGCGCTACTTCTTCTCTCGCAGAGCGCCATTTGTTTCCGAAGCGGTAATAGTATCTAGTATATTAGAAATGACATCAAAAAGAATTCTAAAGGAATAAATTTTGAGAAAATAAATGTTTTTTATACCTATATATAGATGTACTAGTAAAATGCTAAGGTCTAGGTTAAAGTATAATATTTTAATAATCTTTGAAACTATCTACCAGATTGCACAAACACATTATTGTCATTTATAATCAGTCAGGTGCAGGTATGGATGAAACTGGCTGTATATTATTCAGTTTAAGTTCATCTGGAGTGTACCTAAACGTAGTAGATAGTAGGTACGGAGTGGTAACTAGTAGCTACAAACCTAAATTTTACTAAAGAACGTAACGTAACCAAAGATTAAGTAATAGGAATTAAGTAATAGTACAATGTAACTAATGTTGCTGAGAAAATCGATTCTGTTTACAAAGCTTAATAATTGTTCTTTATTTCTTATACTTTTTTTGATAACTGCAACCCTGCTTATAGTGCTAACCTAACTCTAATGAAGCACTACTAATATTAAAATATTAAGAAAATTAAAGCAATTTATTCATGTGAACCAAAATATTATGACATTAATAAAAAATTTACAACGCCGTTGAAACCAAAATCTAAATACATAGATTGCTACTTGATTTCAACTAAGAAGGCAGTAGAAAAATTCCTTATGATTTACTCAAATTTAATGTTTCTCAAGAGATAATCATCAAATTATCACAAGATGATCATTTCACAAACTCTATTGAAAAATTCCGAAACATATTAGTTACCTATAACTAGCTAACCACATGGAACTCACCAGACATTTCTTCGAATTACAAATCTGCAACAAACTAAATGACAACAAACCGCATTTAATCATTTACAATTTCTTAGGTAAGTATATTAATTGATTATAGTTACTAATAAACTTTATTATGGAATATTTAAATTTAATATTGGAACTATATAATGTATCAACTCAAACAATACTTTAATTTCAACATATTTAAAATTATGACTTTGACAGAAGTAGGTTGCAGTAAGTACCTACCTAAGAACAATTTATAAATTGAGGGTAGTTTTCATAACGCCTTACGTCAACCACTATACAGGTAATTCAGGCTATACAGGTAAACACTATATCTTATCGTAAAATATAAACAGATTGCAAGGAAAACTTAATTCCATTTAGTAATTTAAGGATATGGTTTTTTGTCGGTCCAGTACTGTTGGCAACTACCTAACCCACTTACGGAATTTCGCCTCCCTTCAAATAAACGGTCAACTTTGTTTTTTTTTTAAATAATGCATTCTAGGTGCACGATGGAAATTCACGAATGGGTGTCGCCACCTCCCTATATTTTACTTGGCTGTATAGAGACTTTTTAGAGGCGGAAGATCAGCATTTCAAAGTGCGCCAGCTGATCGCGCAACGGGGTGCGAAACCGCAAGGCTTCGCCTCGTCTACCCCGTTTTACCACCACGGATCAGTTTTTTTTTATTTTTTTTTATTTATTTATTTAGATTCACCAGTGGTAATTACAATAATACATTTATAATTATTATTATTATGCTAATTTACAAGGGTCTTATTACTAAATGCATTACCTTTTAAGGTGAATACCGCATGCTAAATTATATTGTGTGAAATAGTTACATAAAATAAATATAAGTTATAAAACAACCATTCTATAATGTAATGAAATTAAGAAGTTAACAAAATCTACTAAATAAGTCAAGATAAACGTATTAAACAAATCAAGAATAATCAGTTCAGGATATGCAGGAGGGAAAACCACCCTGCACTGACTTGTTTATGGTTTCTTGGGGTGTATTAATAAGGTTTGAGCACGGTTGATCGCAAGTTCATGGTTCGTAAGCTTACCAATAGGTAAATTAAAGCTGTGACCTTGAGAACTAAGCTGATAATAATTGGAGCTATTGGGAGCGATCTTGTTGACACAATTTCTTAATTGGGTAAGTACACCATCTCCAAGTTGTGAAACGGAAAAGAATTGACACTATTACCTGTGGTATGGCTGGCTATCTTTCGATTTTTTTCATTAAATAATTTTGTTTTGTTGAAGGAGACGAATTTTCCTCCGCTGCAATGGCGTATGGGTCGCATCGTTGACTCGTCGTGATAAGTAACTTAAATTCAACAGTGCCAACATTAAGGCATAGTATATTTTTCTTCTTAACCTACCTAATGAAGCGGCTGTCAATTATTTCAGTCAAATAATTTACCTGCTTCGGGACTTATTCCAACCACGCACCTTTCATGTTTCATTTGTCCTGTTTGGTAGGTTTCATCCTTAATTAAATCATGAGATAGATAAAATCATGAATATTATTTATTATTATTATTATGAGTAGGGGATTCAGATGCACTAAAATCCTTGGATCTATTGTGCCCCCTCCTTGCGCTAGCGCGCCTACCCTCGACTTCTTATGTCTCAAAACAAAGAGCTGTGGTGAAAGTGAGGCTACTGACTAGGAGACGTGTGCCGGGATTTTAATTGTATTCTCTACACATCTAGATGGTGGGGCGGCAGGAATATTTATTTATTTATTGGAAAACAAACAGCTTAAGTTATATACACATTGTAACACATAATTTATATTACACAAGCCAATAAAGTTTCCACTTAAATATAAACAAAGTAGGAGTGAATATAATACAAAATATAACGATTTTATATACAATTAAACATAAGGCGAAAAAAGTACACAAAAATACAAATGAAACAAAATTTATCGGTTGGACATATTATAAGAATGTTTAAGATATTCTTTAATTTTTTTAGTAAAAGTTGGATAGCTGCTATGAAAAATGTCTAAGTGACTATAATTATTATTATAAGTGTTGCATGCTCTTATAATAAAACAATTGCTACTATAATTAATTCTACGAACAGGGATAAAGAATGTATCTATAGAACGTGTATAATGTTTTGGACAGTTAAGTTTAATGTTACTTAAAATACGATTGGAATCAATTAAGTCATGTAATATTTTGAAAAGGAAAACTTGATCTCTGTATTCTCTACGCTGTTGTAAAGATAGGTGATTTAATTTAGGAGTATTACAATTTTGAAACTTATAATTTAATCTTTTAATAAATTTATTTTGTACACTTTCTATAGCATCTATATATTTTGTATAACGTGGGTTCCAAGCAGTCGAGGCATATTCTAAATATGGTCTGACATAAGCATTATATAAAAGATTAAAAGTATGAATATTTTTGAAGTCATTTCCCTGTCTGAATATAAAACCAAGCATTTTATAAGCTTTTGCTGTCATATTGTCTATATGATTTTCAAATAAGAGAGCCGAATCTAGCGTTACCCCAAGGTCTTTTATTTCTGACACCCTTTTAAGGGGTTTATTGTTTATTTTATATTTGAATAAAATTGGCATTTTTTTTCCTCGAAAATGTTATCATACAGCATTTGTCAACATTGAGGTATAAGTCATTAGCGGAACAATAGTTTCCTAACTCAATTAAATCGATTTGTAGGTCAACACAGTCCTGTTTTTCTTTTATTATTTTAAATATTTTGGTGTCATCCGCATAAAGTAAAATATTAGAATTTTGAAAAGATTGCAAAACATCATTAATAAATATATTAAATAATAATGGGCCAAGGTGAGAGCCCTGAGGAACGCCCGATGTAACAGGGACAAAACTAGAAATAAATCCTTTAACAGCTACCGCTTGTGTTCTGTTACGGAGATACGACTCCAGCCATCTTAGAAGATCTCCTTGAATGCCGATACGCTCAAGTTTAAATAATAGTCGGGCATGCGAAATTTTATCGAACGCCTTTGAATAGTCGGTATAAATTGTGTCTACCTGGAATCCATTGTTTAAGGCATCCATTACTTCATCTAGAAATTCGCAAAGGTTAGTTTCCGTCGAGCGTTTATTTACAAATCCATGTTGCTGTGGAATAATTAGTGGTCGTAATAAAGGAAATAAAGTGTCATAGATTATTTTTTCAAATAATTTTGGGATGACCGATATCTTTGAAATCCCACGATAGTTTTTAATATTATGTCTGTCACCACTTTTAAAAATGGGGACAATTAAAGACATTTTCCATATTGATGGTAAACTACCTGAATGTAATGATTTTCTAAAGAGTATATCTAAAGGTTTTGAAATTTGTCTACTACATGCCTTCAGTAAAATTGGGTGTAAATGATCGGGACCACTTCCTTTGGATGGGTCAAGTTTTAACAAGTACTTTTCTACCTTTTCACGTGTAATGTCTATTGTTCTCGCAAAAGTTTGAGTATAGCTTAATGGTAAGTTATCATGGCTAAATCTAGTATTAGAATCGGCTGTAAAAACGGAGCTAAAGAATGTGTTAAACATATTAGCTATCATTTGACAGTCTGATCCAGTATCATCATCATAGTACATACAGTCTGGAATACAATTACTACTTCGCTTAGATTTTACAAATGCCCAGATTTTTTTAGAATTGTTATAAATATTATTTTCGGCCTTATCAATAAATAAATCATAGCATTCTGCTTCCAAACGTTTTGTTTCACGGCGTAAGTCCGAGCACCTAGCATAGTCACTAGATCTTCCGAGAATATGATAATTAAGGGTGTTTTGTATCCGAAGCATGTATTCATGTAGCATATCGTATTAAATATAATAACGCAATCACATGTTCTTACTACACACTAATTTGCTGTTTTATGATTTTCCAAGATGTTGGAATTTATTTATTTTGATCAAATCAAAGCGTGGTCGCTAGATATGGGCATTATGAGAACGTTCATGGTTGTTGAGAGGGCCATGCTCGGAGTTTCCCTGCGAGCTTGAATCAGAAATGAGAAGATCCATAGATGAAGCCACAACCTGAGAATTGAACAAAGCGTACAAGATTTTATCAACGATACGTCACTCGAACGGTTGGCTCAATTGGAAAGATCGGTCGGTTTCGAGTCCCAAATCGTTCATAAAATTTGCATGGCATGAAGATCTTTGCTGGAGGCCCGAAGTGGGCATCTTGCGGCTAAAATGATGATCAAAAAACTTCATAGCAATATTCATTTACGTCAAAGAAATGACACTTATAAATGTGAAAACTTAGATTTAAGGATTGGTGGGGACCAATCCTCGCGCTCGAACTAGATACCGCAGGCGTAGTCGCAAAGTGCGGCAACGAATACTACGCCCAAGTGGGCTTACTCGAGCCAGTCTCGAGCAATGTGTGATGTTGACGTGCCACATGTTTTTGCTAATAATCGAAACTAAAATACCGGGTTGCATAGTAAAACTTTGTAAAAATAATAAAGACACTGGGATCACATATCATCAGTTAGTATTTTGTAGTTTATTAATTTCAATGTAAAATAACACTAAGCGTATGGTACAAAATTTGAAAGATGCCACGCACGCAAGCATCTAATAGTTGCCGTAATAAAAAAGCTATTGTTGCGCAGAAGTTATACTTTACCATTTACTTAGCACACCTCAAAATGAATCTCATTACCACTCATTTAAATTATATTCATAAGTAGCGGGCGCAGCTATATTATTTTTTATAAATAAGTAGCGGGCGCAGCTATATCTAATATCTTTAAATGACCAATTCTTGTATATATATATATATATATATTCTGAATCTCGGAAACGGTTCCAACGATTTTAATAAAATTTAGTATACAGGTAGTTTCGGGGGCGAGAATTCGACCTAGCTAGGTTTCAATATTAAAAAATGTAATTTATCCGTGTTTTATATATATATATATTATATACACAAGACTATAATAGCTCAAATGGGACATTGGGTGATCTGGAAAGCAGAAGACCCTGGTTCGAATCCAGATGTCCTATAGTATTTTTTTTTTCAAGTTTTGTACATTCTTAAAAATCCGAGCAAGGCTCGGTCGTCCAGATATTTATTTTTTATTGAGCGTAGGTTGGTTGCTACATGCGCACAATCTTTCATTTAATATAAATGAGATTGTTTGATATACTTTCACAACTACACAGCCAATTAAAAGATTTTACATCCCCATTTCCATTTGATTCCCATCATCTAAAGGTCATATCGGTAAGAAACGACATATTGCATCGAAATTTTTAGGATTTCAAGATCATGAATATAATTTAACAAATTTAAAACTAAAGTCATAGATTTCAAATAGATATTATCTCAAAGAACATAGGAACGGGCAGATAAGTACGTGAGCAGAACATTTATGGTTTTCTTGAGTTTTAAAAGGACATAGGCACAGACCGACAAAATTTCAGTCGTAGAATTGGTTTCAGACATACGTTATACGTGTTTATCCTACTGATATTATAAATGTGAAAGTTTGTATGTCTGGATGTATGTTTGGACTTCTTTAACGCAAACACTACTGAATGGATTTTGATGAAACTTTGCAATAATATAGCTTACACACCAGAATAACATATAGGCTATAATTTATAAAAATATTGTGTGAATTATCTATACGTTTAAATAAAATTGGAGTATCTGTTTGTAGATAATATTGAAATAGCCGTTTTTTACAAAATGTATATTATGAATAGGTACATATACGGTACAAAATAATTTTTTTTACAATTTTTGTCTGTCTGTCTGTCTGTTGGTTCCGGCTTATCCAGCTACTTTTATTGGCAGGTAGCTGATGTAATAAGGAGTAACTTAGGCTACGCTTATTTTACAAAAATAAAGCAATGTCCAAGAAACGGTCTAACTCTAAAAAAAAATTTTAAGGCAAAACAACGTTTGCCGGGTCAGCTAGTTAGCTATAAGTATTACAAATATCACGAAAGAAAAAATGTACTGAATTACAAACAGAGGCAACAGCCATTAAAATTTAACACATTACCTATATACATTTCAACGAAATATTATGTAATTTTTGTTTTTTTAGCAATTCTTAAATATACATCTTTTTTTAAAGATAGGCGAAAGAGGCTCCATCTCGCATAGACCGTGAGCTGCTTAAAATCACACGCCCATCGTTTTAAAATTACTTTAAATAAATTACTCACTTGGTTCCGGCCCTTTTAACATAAAATATTGTTCAATATAGGTTATATTTGTTCATATATTTACCACCATGACAGACAGACATCGTTCTGGAATGCGGGGATGTGGCCACATCCCTGACCATCACCTGGGTGACACGGTCATGGTGAGCCCACCACACCACGGAAAATAAGCGCACAGTAGTCTGAGTTGCAGAAAATAGACATAATCCATAGGTGTAGGTGGTAGTACAGCCATTCCACCTTCGCACGACACGCCACAAGTTAGGATATCATCCCCACCATCTGGATGTGTGGCGGTCCTCCACAGTGCGTGTTACAAGGAGCTTTCTTCCACGTACTACAAAACTGTGGAATGAACTTCCTTGTGCGGTGTTTCCGGGACGATACGACATGGGTACCTTCAAAAAAAGCGCGTACACCTTCCTTAAAGGCCGGCAACGCTCCTGTGATCCCTCTGGTGTTGCAAGAGATTGTGGGCGGCGGTGATCATTTAACAACAGGTGACCCGTACGCTCGTTTGTCCTCCTATTCCATAAAAAAAGTCTCGGACGAACATTAAGGATAATCTCAGACAATAATTCTCGAGGACCAAATGCCCAAGCTCATACTTTATTCTTCTTATTCTATCAAAATGATAAAAATAAATAGAAATCATTTATAGATCAAGCACAAGCATCTCATTAGATCTTCTGTGTTTGTTTAAAGTGATATTTCTCACTTCTGGGATTACTAATAATTATACAAATTAAATTTGACCAAGAATTATGAACCATGCGTCACACGAACGATTGGCTCTGTTGGTAAGAGCGATCGGACAAAACCCGAGAGGTCGCGAGTTCAAGTCACGCATCGTTCATAAATTTAGCTCACGAATTTAATTTGGACTACTATGTCAGGTTCGAAATGAAGAAAACAGGAACAATTTGATAATGTTGTGTAATTTAAATACTGTAAACAAGAGATCCAATATTTTAAACATTAGTCATATCCTAACATCTGCAACTGTTTCCACTCTTGTCATAACATAAGGTAGGTACTAAAGCATTTATTTTGTTTTACAAATCTTAACTAAATACATTTTCAAAATACACTATTGTTTATGTATAAAACTGCATCAACATACATTTTGTATAAGTATAATGTACCTATTATAATAACTGCAACAGCTTTAAAAAATCCTTCAATCCATTCGCAAAAAAATTGATGAATGGAGTCTTAATTACTGAATTACATCCAACGGTGTCTATATCTCAATTGTGAATTGTAGTGTCTTGACATCTAGTCTGAATTAAACACGTGTTAACAGTCATTGTCACAGTCATGACATTGACATAAAGTGCTATATAAAGAATGCACAGCAAAACGGGAACGCCAGTTCCAATCGGCCATCGGTTGAGAGCGGACGTCCCCGGGTGTGCTACTTGCTGAAGAATGGTTCTTTCACAGGTGACCAAACGTTGGGACATTACATGAACATTATTTGTCATACAATTTATAGATAATAGACTGAGCAGCAATGGTCTCTTCAATAAGCAGATTGCAGTCTCATTGGTGGAAGGAGAATAAAAGAACAGTGGGGGTCGAGCTAACTCAGTGTCGATACAAAAATATATTTCACCTCCGTTTCACAAGACTTCCCTTATTTTTACGGTTTGATTTTTTTTAGTGCACTTAGAGGCCATCCATAACTTAATTCACACAAACATCATTTTTTTTAATTTTATGATTCCGCCCGTCCTTGTGTGACCAGCTTTGACACAGGTAGGTTAGTTCGCTAGAGACCTACCTAGTGTGATGTCGCATATTTCTTTAATTTATGAAATTATTAAAGTTTTAATTCATTTTCAATAAAACCAACATTGAATCAAACAAAGGAATGAAAACTAACTACACATCAAAACATAAAAATTATAATATAATTAGTAGGAATGTAGTTTAAATTGAGTGTTGTAATAATTAGATAAAACATAATTATATTTTGAAAAAATGTGTTGTCACAAAATTTGTTGCCCCTCTCCGCCCCTTGTCACACTTTGGCCCCTCCCTCTCCCTTACCCTGTGACATAATTTATGTATGACCCCTATGATTTATCAAGGTCAAGCAAGTATAAAAACAATTCCATACATATATCTGTTAAATTCAATTTAGGGTAATTTACTCACTAAACAATTGTAATACATTTTTGCAAATTTAACTTTAAAGGGAAGCCTTTATAAAACAGATTCATGAAGATATTATACTGTTTAAAATAGGTTATTAATCACACGATCGGTTACAAAAGCAATCGAATTACACCCTTCGATTGAAATTATTACAGCATAAAAATTATCATTGCAACACTGAAGGAAGAAACATATTTGTAAAGGGGTAGAGATACACTGAATAACTGTATTACATCATTATGTAATACAGTTATTCAGCTAATACACTCTAAAATAATTATATTTTCAAGGTTTAATAACACCTTCAAGTAGGTGCCAACTAGGGTTGTCAAGCGTACTCTAAAATGGAGGATTGTACTCCACATCGTGTAGGCGTACTCTTTAATCTATAACATTAATAGTGTGCTAAAATACTCTTTTTTACACTATTCAAAATTTGTAATATACTGCAAAAAGTACAAAACAAAGACCTTTTTAAAATTTAAAATAAATGGTACACTTTTTGGAAGTCCGTACTCTTTTTACCTCCTTTGAAATCAGATATTATCTATTTCTTTTAATAAAAATTAGCAGCCCTAGTACCAACTAAGTGAACTGGCACAACTTTAATACTTCAAATCCAGTATGACTAACAATATACAAATTGTAAGCGATAACTATTATACAGACTAGACGATAGGTACTAAAGCAATATTCGATGGATATCAGATGTTGCAATGATATATTTAAAAAAGAAAAAGTACAGGTGAAAATTATAAATCTGACACATTATAGAACAGTCTAACATTCAATGAACACACGAACAAAAACACAATTGATATCGAGTCTTTATCAATTAAATTAATATTCTAAAAACATCTAAAAATTACTGATAGGTACTGTTAGATCTTCTTTGATATGTAACAGACCCCCACTGCACTTAATTTGCTTTCCGAGAAGTAATATTATCAAGTATCTAACGGCCGTTCCCAATATTCAGTCTATCTCTTACTGGAGATAAAAATCGTAAAAATTGATATCGTTGACATTTCTGTCCCAATAAACTTATCGACGGTAACTCACCTTATCCGTACAGGCTGTCTGTCAATGGGACGACGTATAGGTTACCAGCGATAGAAGTTTGTATGGAAATTTCAATTCACGCGTCCCAATATAAGGCGATAAGAATGACTTATCGGGTATATTGGGACAGCTTCAGATTATAGCTTACCAGTGATAGAAGTTTGTATGGAAATTTCAATTCACGCGTCCCAATATAAGGCGATAAGAATAACTTGTCAGGTATATTGGGACAGCTTCAGATTATTTATAGGTAGTAATTTATCTCTATCTGTAGATAGTATATTGGGAACGGCCGTAAACTATAATCAATATTTTAGTTCTAAAATTAAGTTCACAGTACTTACACTGGTTACATAATATGATGCTGAGATTTATTTCGAAACACATTCAAATATTCAAGCCAATCGAAAATTCAAAAACATCGATATATAAAATTCAACAGTAGATTTTATAATTTTTTGAATAAGTATATACAAAATTTAGTAACATTACTTAGGTACCTACTTTTTACAGTGAAATATAAAAAGAACTCCTCAAATTCCTACATAACATGCCCCATAGACTAGCGAAGCTAAAATAAAATGCATCTATTAAAATATCAAACTATAAAATATAATAAAAGGAACAATAATTAGATACTGTTATGGCTAATACAACAATAGTTAAAAACTCGCACATATAAAACACTAGAAAATATAAATGCATAGTAAATATGTTTACCTACAATATTGTTGCAATTGAGTAAATATAAGATCTATGGAAACACGTGCCATAGTGGATATATCAGCAAAAGTAGTTCTTCTAAATTCGCAAGAAAAATCTAATTCACAAGTTTATGGTCACAACGAGGATTTTGTCATTTCTATAAGGATTTTCTTTGATTAACGCGAGTGTTACACATTTAAATGATTAAAACGCGTGTAATTGTAACGGTTTTACATTAGATGTTTGCGTAAAAGTTACAATTTTATTTTAGTTAACCCGACGTTTCAAGGCCTTTCCAGATCTCGTTTTCAGTGGGACTGCAGATGAAGTGAGTCAAAGATAGTTAAAGTTCTTGAAACGTCGGGTTAACTAAAATAAAAATGTAACTTTTTCGCAAACATCTAATGTAAAACCGTTACAATTACACGCGTTTAAAAAA
>CATIXQ010000024.1:3167480-3179003 GCA_949711755.1 Leptidea juvernica
CCAACATTTTTAGTTATGGTGTAGACATTTTCCCCCTTATTCATAATAGTCTGCTAACTTAAAGCATTGCTAACTCTCACTCTGTCTTCTTCTATTGACTTAATTCAGAATGAGAAAAAACACTCCTTAGCGGCTGTTTAAAGTTAGCGGACCATTATGAATAAGGGGGTTTAAATACACAAACTATTGAGAGCTGCGATATTCGATTTTATACTATAGTGCCTGAGATTACTATAGCACAAAATAAGATCCAATAAATGAATTGTGGTTAATAAAATGAATTGTTCAAAGAAAAGGTCTGAAACGCAAAAAGATTTATCTTGTGTTCTTGTTGATGTTTATATAAATATGTTAAATATCAATAATGCACCACTTGAAAATTAAATAAATACGGAAATTGAGCAATGTTGTAAGAATAAATATGTATTTATAATGTCGCACACAAATTTACGCATACCATATACTTATTATGTGGCTGTTGTTTGTATTTTTGATACTATATATTTTTAGGGGTGTGTAGAACACATGCAAAACATGCAGACCCATTGTAGTTTAGAATATATTATGAACTAAACCAATGGTTAATAAAATATTCTATCCCACCCATACGAGACTCCATGACTTTGTGCATGGTTGACATAGGGATGCACACTTTGTAATTTGACCTTAGGCAAAATATCCGTATTTATGATTGCATGATTACTAGGCTCCTTGGTCTGAAGACATCACAGCTAAATACTTAGTGTCAATGTTGTACATCCACTACACTCTTTTCCAAATTGTGAACTCCCATTTGATAGATGACTTGACTCTTAACGATTTAAGTATCGCATCATAAATAAAAATTATATTTATTTTGTTTGTCAAAACACTAATTAATATTTTTTGGAGTTTACTCCTTAAGAATCGATTTTCATATAAGGCGTCCGGTATGAGAAAAATATGGAGAGTAAAACCTACTCATCAAATGTGATAGTAACGTTTTTGGTGCGCATCATTTCTCGCGCACCTTTCACTTTTCAGTTGTGTGTGTGTGTGTGTATATATACTTGTGTGTAGCCAGCATACACAGTATACTGCGTGATAGCTTACGCATGTAGTATAATATACCAATTGTGCCAAAATGATACTTCCTTGATGGACCTTTTATAATTGGAATTTTGAGTTCCGCTGTTAACAGGAGAGTTGTGTTAGGCATTTCCTGACATATTTTGAGTGTTAAGGATTTTTTAACAGGAGTTTTTTTCGGCCGAGTTTTGAAATTCTAGCAAAAATGCCTATGTTGTATGCCTGTTTGTAATAGCCATTGGACTTGATTTTGTTTAGTACCTGTTCAAAGACAATCGTTCTTGAGGAGTTAACTCCAATCATGCATCGGAGCTGACACACACACTTTTTTTAAATATTAATTTTATACTAGTGCAACAATAATTTATTTTTGTAGACTATGTTAGAGTTGTATTATTTCAAAAGGAATTTCATTATTTGGAAATGGGTATGTATGTGTGAAGTGTCAAACAAGTTGAACATTGTTACAATAATTATAAACACTAAACTCAACTCAGGCTTTAGACATTTGTAAACCTTAAAGCTTTAACCTAAAGTTATATTAGTGATGTATTCGGTTGATAAAAAAAACTAAGATTCCATAGTTTTGGTCTTCAGCCAACTTACAGAGTGATAACTGCACTATCAGTTGGATTTGGTCAGTTTAATAATAATTTGTTCCTGCAAGTTTTGACATTACGTTTTGCCTATTCAAGAATTAATGCAAATTGATATCTCCATCATCATTTAAGTAAATGTGATAAATTCAGCCAGGTAAAAATAAAATAAAAAGACATTAATAATAATGAACACTTGCCAAAGTAAACCGTTACAAGAACCTAGAAGAATTTGTCCTCCATCTTAACAACCTAATTGAAATTTTGATCAAATTTAAAACATATTAGTAACAGGAGCAAAGACTTGATTAATAACTAATTTGTTTCACAACACACACTTCTTATGAATAATATATCTCTAACACACACAATTTTTTAAGCAAACTTTGCTAAACAACTTGGCAGTAATATTTTGCTTTCAGGCAACATTTGGCAAGGCATACAGGTAGCAAATGTTTTTCGTTATTTATGTACATTTCAAAATTCAACTTTATATTCAGTTTTCCCCAACTGGTACAACTGAGGGACCTTCATGCAAAGAGTGCTCCCACCTTAAAGGCTGGCAACACATCTCTTCACCCCTGTTTTGAGGATGTCAGGAAAAATGAGTCTCTTCTTGCCTGTTGGGGTATGAGGGGGTCATACCCCAACAGGCAAGAAGATTAAAATATCAAACCTAAACTGGTGATGAATATAAATATATGTATGTAAGAACTCATGTAAGAATATTTTAAAATACTAGGGCATGACATTCATAAAATATAAGTTATTTACTAAAGAAGAATTTAATCTTAAGCATTTGTATGTCATGATTTCCAACAAATTAACGACACATTATTTCAATAAAATAATGTGGATTATTTGTTAATATATCGAGTGGAATTTCAGATCCAGTATATTAAAATCATGTCTGTGTTTCTTAAATTACCATAAATCTAGTATACACAAACATATTAGGTTTGCAGAAGTTATATCTCTAACTTTGAGCAACAGATACTAATTGATAGATGTTTGTTTCCAGTGAACTCCTAATCTAATAAACAGATTTTAATAGGGATTACTTCATGGAGTGCAGTTTCGCCCAACTTGAGAAATAGGACAGTTTTTATTTCGATTTGGGACCATTCAGTGGCGGATTTACCAGCAGGCTGAGTAGGCTGGAGCCTAGGGCGGCAAATTTAGTTCATAAATTTTTTATTTCGATTTACAAATTGTAAAAAAAAATATACACACACAAAATACGATTTTCGAAAATTGGAGAAAAATTAAAATATTTCCCAAAAATCGAAATATAGTCCTATAAACAATGCTAAATAATAAATATCTCTACATAAACAATTGCTTAACGCTTTATTAATTAAAATAACAATTTCTCGTTAAGTCCGATATGAGTCTATCTATGACAACGAGAAATGTGTTAACCCTGAAATAATATTGAATCGCTTTTTGCGTTATTCTAAAAATTAATGATCTAACACGGTACCATAGTTCTCAATGATACTAACCATACGGGAAAAGTTGATATAACGAGGATGATGGAGCACAAATCATAAAGTTGGAAATTTATTAATGATTTTGTGGACTAAGATATCAAAATTTTGAGGCGGCAAAAATTGAATAGCCTGCGGGCGGCAAATCTGTAAATCAGCCACAAATTTTTTACCATATTTTTTTTTTTTAAATATCTGTTTTATGGTCATTTATTATTTTCTATGAGAGAATTTATTGACACACAGCTTGACAGTGCTGCTGTGAAACAATTTCATTATAACAACATTATAATTATTTTACGAAATAAGTCTTGAAGTTATGAAATATTATTTACAAATTCATAAGAAAACAGTTTTTGTTTATTATGTACAGAACAATGTCTGTCGGGTTAGCTAATATTGTATGTAATTTACATCACAAGGCACAAAGAACATCAATAACAATGAATGCTTAATGGATTTATAAATCTAGTCTCATGTTTATACTAAGCACATGAACCTATCTGCTTTGAGCGAGGGCATTTAGAGAATTAAAATTGAATTGAGAATTAGTTGAGTTTAAAATAGGGTGTGAAGAGTTTGTTTCATTTCTAATTATCATCATCAGCCGGAAAACATCCACAGCTGGACAAAGGCCTCCCCCAAAAATTTCCACAACGATCGGTCCTACGCTGCCCTCATCCAATGTATTCCGGCGATCTTGACCAGATTGTCGGTCCATCTTGTGGGGGGCCTGCCAACACTGCATCTTCCGGTACGTTTCCGTTTATTTCTAATAAATATTATAAATACTGCTGATTTTATTTGCTTTAAAACATTTGCTGCCTGTGCTATGTGTGCAAGAACAGTGTTCCATTGTAAATTTTATATTTAAATGTAAAATTGTGGAGATCATTTGTTCTTTCCTTACATATCAGTAGTAACATCATTAGCTCTTGTGATCACAATTATTATGGTCTATTTATAGTATAGAGTATTAATAATACTGTGATATAGTAAGTAGTAAATTAGTTGGGTTTACTTGATGATATTAGTCAAAATACGGCCGTCCATATAGCTCTTTAAGCAATAGATGTTAGCACAAATATGCAAAGGTTTCGTTAAATGTGGCACTTACCGCTGTCCACCTGACTAGACCTGCTTCCATCTATGTATACTATATCTAAACATAAATAACATACAAGCATACATAATATTCAAATTTCAACCGCCATATAAAAGTTGTTCCATTAGCCTATTTACGTCCTAAATGAGCTGAGAGCACTTCATTTATTATCACATAATATTTTATTATCAGTCGAATGCAGAACTAAATTCTGCATTGGGTCTACAATTATTTTAGGATTGTCATTGTCGTTCATACCTTGTTCTTTTAAACTTTCATTCATCAAACACTCTTTAGATTTTTTGTCAAACACAGGGAAGAAGTCATAATGTTTTCCATTGGTCATGTCTTTGTTTGACTTCTCACTTTTCACTTTGTGTTTTTTCAGATCGTTTCCTTCAGACTTCAATTGAGTTGTACTGCTCTTAGAGAACTCGTCCCAATTTTGTGAAGTTTTTCCATGAACGGAATTCCAGTCTTTTCTAAATGAGCTGGATGGTTTTGCATCATTACATGTAATTTTCTGTTGAATTTCATTGATTTGATTGTGATTTTCTCTGCTGGATACAATTTGTCCGTAAACTGGTGTGCAATATGTTGTATCTAAGACGGTCCCGCTGCATCTATTGTCATGATTTAACAGACTGTTGTTCATTCCAGAATCAAACTCTGACTTTTGGCCAGCATTCATTAATATTTGTTTTGATGATTTGACATTTTGATTGGATTTTTTCTTTTCTGAATTTGGAGATTTTGGAGAATGTGATGAATCCTCAACCTCTTTACTTTTGTTATCTTCATTTACCTCATCATTTCCTATACCATCTATATCATACACCTGGAAAATTAAAAAAAATTAAATTAATTTTAAAAGACATTTTTTTCATTGTTAGCAAACAAATGTGATGGTTTACTATATATTTGCATAAAAACTTTTTTTTAAATTAAAATCTATTTGATTTAGATTGACAATTCTCACGAAAATCTTATATGTTGTTTTTTGTAATTGTAGATCATAAGAAAATCATACAGTAAGTAATATTTACAATTATATGAAAAAATAAAAATGGTACAACTGAAAGTATTGAGAGAACCTTTTTGGTTCCCCAATCAAAACAGTCCAGAACTTATAGCTAAGCATTAAAACCAACCTTATACATAACATCTTGATTCATTCCCTTCTCTCTCTCCCGCTTGTTCTGTACAGCAAGCCAGACATCTTTGAGCTCCCCAGCTATGTCTTTGTCTTTCAATATGACTGGGTTTCTTGCCAGGACCAATCCAGGATTCATAGCTTCCACAAAATCACACAACAAGCTTACAAGTGCATCTCGATCCTATAAGTTTAAAATCATGTACATATATTTACATATACTTTTATCTTTATTTTATAACAAAAGCAATTTTTACAATACAGAAAAAGAGTTTGAACATACATAATATAGATTCAATATTTTCAAATACATACAAATTTTACAATCAATAATAATCTATCAATATCAGGCAACTCTTCATATTGTCTATTGTTTTCAAACAGCAGCCTGTAACAGAGTATAGGCCAAAGTCTACTTCCGCAATCATTTTGTGGCAGTATCCTCAAAGGAAAGGACATCATTTAGACGCAGACGCATTCTTTCTTTTTCTGGGACCATACTTTTATTATAAGCTCAATAAGGTCTTATATATGTATGGTCTAAACATGTACAAATGTCGAAAAATTGCACATGAATAGCTCCTTGTCCAAGACTACTGTTATACTACTCTCTCACAACACACACCCTCTCCCCCTCATGCATACACACACACATTTACCTATATCCTTTATATCATAAAAATAAATTACCTACATAGTTAAGTATTTTTATTTTTAGAGCTTTTTAGTCACTGTGTAAAAGTGGAAGCCTGGTGACCAGTAATACAGGTATTTTTTTACCTACCACAAGCACCAGTGATCCACAACAAAAACTCTGTAATTTTTAAACTTTAATTTTTTTGTAATTTTGGTTATTCATGAGAAAATAAAGATATTATTATATGTATATTGAATAATTTCAACAGTTAAAAAAGGTAAAGGTCTTTGTTAGCTAATATAGGTTTTGTTATCCTTGTACTAAGTAGTCTTGTGTAGTTCGCAAACTAATTCAAAAAAGCGCTCCCACAGACAAACTACATAAGCTAGTTCCCGGATCCCTCACTCCTTAGTTCACTAAGAATCCTACGGATGCTACATATTAGTAATCTGTCCTATGGATCCTATTTGAATTCCAATACTGTTATATAGTATGTACTTCACAAAACTAAATTATTTGTTTTATTATCTTGCACAGGCTTGATTTACAAAATATTCTGTGCATAGTTGCCAGTAGGTGTCTAATTATGTTCATTAACTATACTTAATAATTTTAGTACGCATCTGGGAACATTTACTGTAGTTCACAGTTCTTTACTAAATTACTAGAAAAGCCTGATCAGGCAAACCATCAGATTCAAGAAAGATATAACTTTCTAGACGCCCGACCTAGTTTGGTAAGGTACTGTGAACTAAATAGACTGCTCCCAGTCGCAAACTACTATATGAAAGCCTAACACTAAGTCTTACATATTTATATAAACTAGCTAGGTTTCAATATTAAAAAATGTAATTTATCCGTGTTTTATATATATATATATATATATTATATACACAAGACTATAATAGCTCAGATGGGACATTGGGTGATCTGGAAAGCAGAAGACCCTGGTTTGAATCCAGATGTCTGATAGTATTGTTTTTTTCAAGTTTTGTACATTCTTAAAAATCTGAGCAAGGCTCGGTCGTCCAGATATTTTATATAAATGTAAATGTAAGATAATATAATTACAGTTGGATTGCTTGCATTTTTGCCATTAGCTTTGAGTATATCAGGATTCACCATCACAGCAAACACAAGCAAGGGTGTACGATTACTATTTGGTCCACAACTCTGATGCACCTGTAATATATAATTAATAAATTTCAGTACTTTTATAAATGGCTCATGTTTCTATTGGTACAAAATTACAAAACAGTTAATTAAACAACAATTACAATAGAAAATGATTACACCAACCTGCATACCACCATACAAAGGTATAGGATCAGTGTATTGCTTTGGATTTGCAATCTTTTGCCATCCTAACACATTGATAAACAATTTCTCAGTTCTATCTTTGACTGTATCTTGTATACACATATGAGGTTGTGGTGGATTTTTAAACTGACGAAAAGCTCTTGATGCTCGCATGTATTGTATAGGTGCACTGCGTTCCGGGGAACTTTGATTGTCTAAAGTACAGTTTCCTTCCATTTCTAAGTACACACTTATTTTAAGCTGCACAACAAAAGTCAAAATACCTCGCTGACATTTCTTACAGAGGGAATCTGGTTTGAGTTTATTGAACTCTGTTTTGGTATTGCATTTTAAAGCTTTGTTTGTAATTTTCACGTTTTACTGCGTTTTAGTTGTAATGTAATGAATCAATAGTATATTAAATTTAATTTTATAATAATCTTATCACTAAATAGTCGTGATTTGGATAAAAATGTTGTAAAATAGAAAATCAAATAAATTGAACCCGATAGATAGGTCTGTGAACAACACCCAATAGAAAATAAAAATGTCGAAATGACAGTTTTGATTTTGAAGCTTGAACTGTGATTTGACTTCATATTTTTACATTTGACAAATTTGACAGATAAATGCAGCATTGCCAGTTACGTCGTTCATTAATAATAATGTAACACTTGTATAAAATCAATGTTCTCTTATGCATGTATAACAAGAGACTTGATCCTGCAGACAAACTGTCCAAACAGTTTTGGGGGACTATGTTAGCTTTTAAGAATCTTTCTGTAAATGATTAATAGTATAAATAAATAAAAATAATACATTAAAAAGACGTAATTAAATTATTGCAAACTATTATTATTATTATACAGTTATGCGGTGATATACAGTTAAAGAATTTGGAGGCTATAATGAGCTAATATTCTCCTAAGAACTTTAGATCCTGTTGTTTGTAGTCACCTGCTATTTTAACTGATCAGCGCATAATAATATTATGTTTATCTAACTATAGGAATTCTTCCAATACAACAACAAAAATACCGGAAAGCAATTGAAAAATTACATTTTATCGGTAAGTCTATCTTTATCTTAGCTACTGTTCTAATACACATAGCGATCGTTCTTCAATATGTGATTCTTAGTAATATATTCGCATTTTGCACATCATTGCTAGACAATTCACTCAATACCCAGAGCGTTTAAAGCGAACGTAGTATTTTCGTTTATTTTGCTTTCTTAATTAGATTTCTATGAATACTACAGGGCTTGGTATGAAAATATCTTTAAAGACGATTTAATGGTTCTCTTGTTAAATAAAACTGCCAACGATTCTTGAATAGTATGATGAATATATATTTAATGCAACTACACACATATTAATACAAAATCTTGTAATTCGATCAGCTTACTATAAGTGTTATTAATAAATTATTTACAAATTGGGAATTTTAACACCACCACCGCCGAATGAAGCTTACATTATGTCCAACAATTGAACGGTTGATTAATAATAATTGAGAATAATACAATAAGCGTGCATATATGGCGTGGTTCATTCCATAAAAATTTAATCACGGGACGCGACCGTCAGGGGACACAAATATCATAATTCATAATCCTTAAGCTCCACCAACGAACAAAGTATTATGCCTTATTTTATTACCGTATAGTACGGATGTACCATAAACATAGTTATCGCTTGTAATTTTAAGATGTCGCCAGTCACTACCATCGTTAGTACCCATCTGAATAAATAAAAACAGAAGCTCTTTGAGATAACACTGCTATAGATATCATTGCTTTTAATTACACTAATAGTGACATCAAAAAGAATTACTTATAAAGTAAAAAAAAATCAGAAAATAAATGCTTTTTATGCCTTTTTAGCCTGACTGACAATTTCAAATAAAATACAATTTTTGGTTGTTTTATTGGTTGACCAGAGAAAGGACTCTTAATTTTAATGTTTATAGGATGTGTAAATCAAAGATTTTTTCTTTTTCAATAGTTTTTTTGCAGATCTTTTATTTGCAAACGCTGTAAAAGGTTAAGTAATATTATGTGTGGGAAAATTCGTGTTAAGTATAGAGAATGATGAGGATGAAATGCTATAAGAAGAAAAAAATATCTAACCAAATTCATTGTTTTATTTAAATTTGGTCTATCTAAAGAAAACAAAGATAATAGCAAAATGTAACAAATAACAGTCTATAGATAGTTACGTATACGCGCCGACGCATAGGAAAAAAGTTGCGAATCCATAAATAGAGATGGCGTTATCAGGTAAACTTGTGAAGCATTGCCTGTCAAAAACGATCGAGATAGGGCTCTATTTCCGTCTTAATGCAATGTACTCTGTGGCGGCCGCTAAGTTGCACAGAACACTTAAAGTATTACTCTAATGAGTTGCTCATTACGTAGTACGTCACGCGAATGGTTAGTTGAATTGGAAGAGCGCTCCGACAGAACGGAGAGGTCGAGGGCTCGAGTCCCGCATCGTTCATAAATTTTGGTTACAAATTTAATATCATTACGTAGTATTTACATCTTCTTTGGACGTAGTTCTCGTTGCCCACGCGCCGCCGTCGTGAAATTGGAGCATACTACAAAATCAAGTAAGTATGCTTCGTTCTTCGGGAGAATGATACAATATTTCAACTTCGACGAGATGGCTGTTGGCTATGATCTGCACGATTCCATGACTCGTTGTACAGCATTATGAAACAGTTCTTTTCAGAGCTAATATTATTACAAACGTTACATAAGCGTTCTTTTAAAAGCGAATCAGTTTGCATAACGCTATTAAGGCTAAAATGCATGTTTTCTATTTCTGCTATATACTATTATAAGACATAATATATTAATCGAAGCTGTTTATTGCAGGAATTGCTAAATATACAAACCATCTAATATCACAACGGTTACTGCGACTTGCTAGAAACAACACAAGCTCGATGTATGGGAGCCGGTGCCCGGTTTTCAATACTAACATAATATGCCAAACATCAACGTCACTTAGTTGCTACCTCACGCTGGCTTGCCCTGTGTTACTAATCTGATCGAGATATTGTGACTCTACCACATCAACAGCTCATTGTTGCCTCTAATAGCAGAGGGCCTTGAAGTTCTCCATTATTTCTTTTACTGGAGTCACACAGTTTACAAGTAAAAAACAACATGTTTGTTTTCCAAAAGAACCGAGATTTATTTTCGGCCAAGAGCAAAAAAATAAATGACTCGTTATATTTTATATTGTCTAATTCAAATAATACGACATAATATTATGTTGTGCTATGTATGTGTGTATGTATACACACATTTAATTCCATTATTAATTTCATAGACCATAACAATCTATAATATTTTAATACTTATTTCAGTAAAGTATAAAAGCTGTAGGCGCCTTTGAGAATCTGAAACAGAAAAATAAAAAAAATAACATAACTGAATTAACCCAATTTAATTACTCATTTTAAACTTCTTGAAAGCCCGGTCATAAATTGAACCCTAATATTTCAAATTACTTGATTTTTATGATTATTTCAACAGAATTATGAAAAATAATCACTGAACAATATGAGCCGTTGTATATTTAAAAAAATTTAGGTCTTTTACCATTATCATAAAAGTTATGCACCGTAATCAGTGTTGGTTTGCATCTTGTTGCTATTAAAAAAGAACAAGGCGTTAATTTTATTGTTATTATGTTAACAGATTCAGCCTAAACAACGCACCCTCACGTGACTAGTAATCATATAAATTTCTATTTCATAAATCCATAAAATTTTGGCAACACATTATTATATAATTTATAGTTCAGTTATTATTTTTACAAACTCTTCTTTCGTTCCAATAGTACCAAAATGGATTATTCATTCACAGTCGTTTTCTGCAAGTCATTGTACGTACATACTTTGCTTTTCAATTGTATGCATTTTAAGCCTTATAAAAGACCTGTTCGATCTTGATGTAACTACACACTTCACGAATTAGCAGTTTTCCGGCAGATATTATAACCTAAACACATGGTCAGATTTAGTCCCGCCGAACCATCCGACGCGGTCCGGTACTGGACCATATTCGATGGTAATATGTCTCATCGTCCATCGCACAAAATTATTATATTTACTGCCCGTACAAATCTGACCATATGTTTAGGCTATAAGACTGACCAATCG
>CATIXQ010000024.1:3179013-3189328 GCA_949711755.1 Leptidea juvernica
TAACCTAATAATCAGTCTTCCTGATAATGTATGAGAACATAGTATACTCGTATATGACAAGGACTCACATTTTCCAAGCACTTGAAGCACATTCTTGTAGTATTGCTGTCTTTGGGTCGTCAGCCTAAACAACATCGGGATTTATTTGATTTCTTACTTTGGTTCGGTTCCTGTATCGGGCAGCTTAGCACCAACCTTGAGGAGAAATTTATGTACTTATCATGTTCTTAATTTGTTCTTACTCATGTTCTTTCATAAGTACATGAGGTGTCAGTAAAGCGTATCCGAGTTCTTCCAAGAGTGTGAGGATCAATTCTTTTTTTTTGGGGTTTAAGCACAATAGGTATCTTTGACTTCTTGTCTTGTTGACACTGTCTTCATACTTCGAGTGGCTTAAATCTGATGATGCTTCAGGGAAAAAGTCCTAATATTAGTTTTCCGATTCAAAGTCATTCATGTGATTTGTTGATCATTCAAATTTTTTCCATGGTGGTGCACAAAACTAAATAAAATTGTGAAATAATAAATACTTACGTAGGTACACACAATTACACACGTTGGTGATATGGGTCCCGAATCGCATGGTGTACATTCCCTTCCCGCGAGCTCTCGGGCAGCACTGACCAAAGAGGATGTAAATACTACGTAATACGTAATAGCACTGACAATACATAGAGTATAGACGTAAGAAAATAATTAAAGAAATTACAATTTCACTTTCGAATTCGTTTCAAAATGGGAAAGTTATTTCAAACTTATTTGCCTTATGCAAATATATATTTATAAACTTTTAAATTATTATAATATTAAAGTGCCCGCCTATGTAAAGACATTGACTCTAAATTTTAAAGGTTTTATTAAAAAATATCTCTGTATTTAATGTTATTTACTATCCAAAAGCAAATTATAAAAAATATGAGCCAGCCGATGAAAAATATTAATTGCCAAGGAATGAATTTTAAATAAAATAACGAATTCAAATATATCGTGATATTTTAGATCGTTTATACGTCTAGATAGACTATGACAGCTGTGAAAACATCGAAAAAAATGGAGTTTAGAACTAACCTCTATTTTTGAGCAATTCACGCACACTAACAATTGTCATACAAATCGCGAGTGTAAGACGTAGCTTGTCATGCACACTAAATTAATATTCCTGGCCTGTTTTTATCGGTTGTCTAACATCATTGTTTGTATAAATAGGTAACTACAACAGAATTCAGACAGAATATATTGCCTCACTATCTGCTGTGAAGATTTGTATTTTACTAAAGTGAAAAAATGATAATTCAAGTCGTTGAAGATATTGCTTAATCTTGTTGTTTTTATTGGTCTAAATTGATCCCTTGAGAGAAAGTGATCACCTCCGCTGTCTCCACGCATCACCCGTTGATTTTTAAGATTCGGAAGGGGATTTGCATGCACTATTATGAGATGTTAAATATGTTTCATGATAAATTGCAAATAAAAATGAGATTGTCTAAAAATCTAGAAGACATTTATTAAATGTAAGCAGTATCGTTAAAAAACGCTTTACGAAAATATTGAATGTATTTTAACATTAATTATTTCCGAAAATAAAATTGATATATTTATCTCCACTTTTACCTTACTTTGCAGTTAGTATCGTAAACTTTAGTGGGAGACTTTACCTTTTGAATTTATTAATTAAATATACTTTTTAGTCCCAAAATTGCTCCTAGAACTCGTTTTTAATAAGTGATTGTAAATCCTTTATTGAATATGAGTGTACACTGTACGTACATACCTTAGTACCCACATGATAAAGTATTATTGTGAAGTGTATGTCCTATTTTGAGTGCTTACTGTTATATTTTATGTATGAATAATAATGCTTTACCGGAAATAGTGTATCATATGGAACGCGACTATTTATTACGTAAATATAATAATATTATAAATGGGGATGTATGTTTGTTATTGACTACACCACTGAACTGATTCTGATGAGATTTAGTACAGAGATATACAAGAGAAAGGGATATAGGGCTACCTTTAATAGCGAAAAAAATAATGGAAGGGTTGAAATAGGGTATGGAAGATTGTATGAAAGTTCGTCATTCTATCAAATATTGTATTTAGGCACTTGATAAGAAATAAGTAAATAAATATTTTTTCTAGAGAAACCTGAAAAAAATTTAAAAAAAACAGCACAAAATAAGTATTCCACGCGGACGAAAAGCTTGTATAATATGAATATCAACACAACGGTTGAAGTTATGGTGCTTATATATGCTATGGAGTGTATTTTATTCAAAACAAAACAATGCCTATTATTATTTATATTACTTAGATTATTACATGAAATAAAAACTATCTCTACGAGGAAGTGTACCAAGGATACTGGCAGCATCTCCGCGATTTATAAACCTCGCATTTGAATCATGTAGATGAAAAATACAGTAAAAATTTAAATGATTGACTTGTAGCCTATTCAAATTCATTGGATTTAATTTAACACGCGTACACCTTCCTTAAAGGCCGGCAACGCTCGTGTGATTCCTCTGGTGTTGCAAGAATGTGGGCGGCGGTGATCACTTAACACCAGGTGACCCGTACGTTCGTTTGTCCTCCTATTCTCTCTATAAAAAAAAATAACAATTGTACTTCACTAATAACCACTTTGTTCACTCTGTTAGAGCGTACTTTTACATGAAAGCTGGCAACGCATTTCTTGACCTCTAGTAGATCAGGTCCATGGGCGAAGATTTATACTTCTCACCAGGAAATCTACTTGTACGTTCACCCTCTCTGATATAAAAAAGACAAGCGTATTAAAACACACCTGAATCTAGTTGTGGTGCTCCTGTTCATTGAGGATTAGTTGAAAACCAATGCGAGGCTCCTTTGCACAGGATGCCAGCTAGGTTATGAGTACCACAACGGCGCTAATTTCTGCCGTGAAGCAGTAATGTGTAAGCATTACTGTGTTTCGGTCGGAAGTGCGCCGTAGCTAGTGAAATTACTGGGCAAACTAGACTTAACAACTAATGTCTCAAGGTGACGAGCGCAGTTGTAATGCCACTCAGATTTTTTTTGGGTATTCTAAGAGTCCTGAGCGGCACTGCATTGTATTGGGCAGCGCGTATCAATTACCATCAGCTGAATGTCCTGATCGTCTCGTCCCTTATTTTCATAAAAAAAAACACTAATGATTAAATATAAAGCCTTGTTTCTGTGCGTTCATAGGTCAAGGAAAAGAATACGCAAGAAGCGAAAGATTATCTACATTTTATATAAGAATATCTCGGCTTTGCTCAGGCATGATAAAAATATAAGCTGCTTTAACTCATCATGGTGGGCAAGCTGGACAGAAAGAGCAGGACCAAGAAAACTCTGGTTAAAGAAGAAAACAGTTATTAACTTACTTCATCAGTGCAACGTGAACCGCGTGCAATTGATGTATCCTTGTATTTCCTTCTTCGTCACTAATCATAGTATCTCCAGTAAATATTATCTCACACCTAGCTTTAAGGAGTTCAAACTTTCCTCCGAAGAACACCATGATAACCAATGTGCACGTGTCAAAGTTAGCCATGATTCCAGCTCCACAGATGCACATCATAGTTTGGAATATCAAATTTACCCAGGTTCCAGGTGACTGATATCTATTCCAAGGGGTCCATGCACTAAATATGTGTGGAAACAATTCTGTTCCATTTTGCAATGCTTGACGATATGCTTCAGAAGATAAATATCGTATAAGTGGAGTGCCAATGACTGTTATAGCCGTGATGGCGACTAAACACCAATAAAAATTTACCAAATATTGGCAAGAGCTCGTATATTTTTTTATAATTTTTCCTATCAACGTATCTTTATCATCTCTCTCCCATTTATCTGCTTCGGTAACATAATCTATTACCTCTTTCCATTTTCTTTGCCAGAGAAAGAACGAATTTGATTTTACAATGCAAACAATACTGAGCATTGATATTTTAAGATTAGTCAGTACTTGAGTGAAGTCAGATCTTATTACATACAACTCTACGAATTGACTTGTTACAAACAATGTTACAATCAGGTTTACAAAATACAAATAATATAGGATTTTCGCCTCAGAATTTTCAGGTAAGATAAACCTGATCCGTTTTGGAATCCAAAAATTTGGAACAAAGAGAGACATTCTGGATCTTCCAGGGGCTGTATGTTTTACAAAGAAAACTTGATGTAGACTAAAAAATTAAATATGTGAAGTGAATATTTATACAGCCAGCTCGATACGAAGCCCTCAATCGAAAAGGCGTCACCCTCACATAAAACAATATATCGGGACAAAAAATATTTGAGTAAATGTCTCTTCAATTTTTTATTAACTTAACCTATACTTTGATTGACACTCGTATTTCTGCATAACTGAAAATGTTTTAAGTGTTACAAAAACACGATCAACATTCTATCACAAGATATTATTCGTTGTAACACCAGAACAAAATTAAAAGGCAAAAGTCAAAAAGTATTTATTTTCTCAAAATTCCTTTAGAATTCTTTTTGATGTCAATTCTAACGCTACCACTGCTTCGGAAACAAATGGCACTCTGAGAGAGAACAAGGGCGCAAGAAACTCTCTCAGCATTCATTTTTTTTCCTAGCCAAATAAATATATATATTTATGCTTAAAACATACGAAATAAGAATGAGAGACCCTTATTTATGCTTCGTTTAAGTGTTTCAACTATTATTTACTCGTATTTATTGCTTTACTTGTATTAATCTCAACATCTATGCAAAATTGACTAAGTCCATTTACCTACTTTTAATTTTACACTAAATTATATTTGAAATTATTTAATTAATTTGCACATTTACATGATAATTTTACTTAATTATTTTCAAACGATTTTTCAATGAGAAGTAAAGAATAAGAAACATTAAAGTTATTACTGATTTTAATCGTAAAACATCGATAGTCCGAGCACAGCACTAGTCACAAAATTGGTATTGGACGTTGACGTAAAAGCCATAATTTAGATGTCTCGGTTGAAACCGCTAAATGTGGGCGTGTCACTCGCTCTGTTACCCCATGTTAAAAAATAATGAAGACGTCAAATTCTATATTGTATAGTGGGCCAATCTTACACGCAATTATTTTGTTAATAATATATAATCAAGACTTCATTTATTTATTTTCTTTATTTCAATTTCTACTAGAATATTTTGTGGTGGAAGATCTGTTTTTAAGTAAGTACCTGACTGCAAATAATATGAGAGTAAATAGAGCATTTTCAATTTGACAGTATTTTTGAAACAACAAAGAGGTTTTATGCCGCTGAAAATCCGTTTACATTTTTGGAATAAATGTATGTGTCCCTAATTTAGACACAAAAACATTAATTAATATCAAATTATTTATATCTCCAAATAATTTGTTATAAAATAAAATATGCATTTTATTACTAAATTTATAATTTTGAAGTAGGCTGTATCGAAATGTGTAATCAATCACCTTACTAATGGCGCGTACAAAAAAAAAAAAAACTTCGCGCCATTTTATAATTTTCATATTTAATAATTAAACGATTTATGCAATACATGTTTGTTTTTCCACGCAAGTATGTTGTAAAAGTGCGTATGAAACTCGCTAACACTTGCTCAATACACACTCGGCTGATTTACGACCTCGCCTATGGGTCGGGTTGCAACCCACAGATAGAAAGGTTTAACTAGTAAATTCCGTCGAAGCAACGAACTACCGATCGTTTCGTAAAAATAAGTAGTTTTACACCGTACCTCATTTGGTATCGTGCTGTTTATACCGTTTTTAGGGTTCCGTAAACACGGAACACTTATGGATTCGTCATGTCTGTCAGTCGGTCTGTCCGTCCGTATATCGCAGCCACTTTTTCCGAAACTATAAGAACTATACAGTTGTAAGTTGGAAGTACCTAGATGTATTCTGTGAACCGCGTTAAGATTTTCGCAAAAAAAAACAATAAATTTTGGCGGTTCCCCATACTTAGAACTGAAACTCAAAATTTTATTTTCATCAAACCATAACCATCATAAATTCATTGCATTACATGCGTTGCAGTGTCATCTTATCGCAAATTATAGAAAAACATAACGACAGAATTTTGTTTCTGTTTCAATATATACAAATAAATACATCTTGGATTATTTCGTATAAATTATTTACCGATTTAGAGAGGGCAAGCGGTAAGTTGCTCATCTGCTTGCGGTGGCGTCGTGTGCCGTCTCGTTCGTCTCCTTCCCTCAAATATGAGCAAAGGGAACGATTGCTGGTCCATGCGTCAACTAGTGAACGGGTGGTGCTTGTGGTCGACTTGTTATTGTTTTAAAATCAGTGTATTTGTTGGATGCGGTAACTAATTGTGACAGTAATCACGACCATCATGTTCACGAAGCATCCTTAAATAAAAATGAATTCAAGCTCTAAAGGTTGATGCATCCAATAGAGGCTAATTTATATTTATACAGTTTATTCTTTATTACTTTTTATTAAATATTTGGTTTTTAAAACGTTTTTAACTAACACAATTCATATATTGGATGCAGTACCTTACAGACAATTTTTGTATATTACAGCTATTGTAAAATACTGAATTGAATAAAAGAGTAGCTGTTGAGTTTCTTGTATGTTCTTCTCACGAGCTCGACTTTTTCCGAACGTATGGTAGATTCGGTATTTAAAAGATTTTTATAGTGCCGATTCAAAAGCGCTTAAACTTGGAAAAGTTTTCATAATTCTATAATTTTTTTGAGTAAATAATATATAATATTTTCTTCACTACTATTTCACTGGCTTTTTCAATTTTCAAACTTTATTGTTTGTAGTGATCTCTCACAAGCTCCAACAGCACTAGCCGGCTGGTTTGACCACAATTTTGTTATCTATTTGTCAAATATCGCGTGAAAGTAATACGTGGTGTACTAAAGATGAACGCTTTGATATCTAACTTATAAAAAAATCGCTATCTGTCAATTCCATAGCTCATAAGAAACGGTAAAAATTCAATTAAGCTGACCACAAGCTAGATATGTTATCTGGCCATTAGAAATCACTGCAATCCAAGTTAGAACGCAGGCTCTCGCGCATTAGTGGGGACAGGCCTCGACCAATCACTTCCAGTGCTAGTACCTTCGCTCGAGCGACGAACAGCGCGCGCGTGTTCATACGAGACGACCGAATCAAAACATTCCGTTAAATCCACAATATTTATTGAACCGATGTGTGTGTGCAACTCTAAGCGTGTGCATTCCATACTATGTTAGTTTCACGCATAATGTTTCATTGAATTTGCTGTAATCAGCGAAAATGTGACTGCCAGTTACGTGTGTCGATCAGCGATCGAAAAATGGCCCTTACTGACGTTTACACAATTAACAAGTGATGTTTACTAAAATGCAGGAGTTTTTAAGAATCATATTAGTGTGTTATTGCGCGTTCCTGTTAACAGTGCCTGAGGGAAGTTGTGATGATTCAGGATCTGAAGTGACAGTGGAACCAGTCGCTGTGAGGATTGAGGAGACAGCTATCGAGAAGAAAGATACGAAAAATTATCAGCTTCCAGGTAACTTTTTGCAATCACATTACATACTAATCTGTTAAATTATTATATAATATAACATAGAATTAGTTGTAAAAGGATATAGTATAGATGTTACCTGTGGAAAATTTTATTTCAGTTACAATATCTATATTACATATTTAAGAATAGGTACTTTGATCTTATTGGTGACAAGTGTGAGAGTGTGTTAATTCTGTCGTAAGTCATTATTTTTAATAGTTCAATTAAAATATTACTGATTAGACTTTTTTGCGTATGAGCAACTGCAGCATACCTTATTATAAAATCACTGGGGTCAAAAGAGCGCTGTTGTATTGACATATAAAGTGTTCAATAAACGAACATAGGATTTTGAAAACCGGCAACATATTGGTCCATGGTGCGTGACGGTCCAACCAGAGGCACCCCGGTGAGAGTCAAGGGTTTCGAAGCCTAATGCACCTGCGACGCATTGATCGTCACTAAAATCGATTAGGTGAAACTATTTCTTACATACGTTATAATTATGTATTACTAGCTGATGCCCGCGTCTTCGTCGGCGTAGATAAACGGTTTTTAATAAAAATAAGCAAGTTTGGTATTGAAGATTATCTCATGTCCTATTCCAGTTCCGGTTCCCAACATATTATATGACTCTTATTTTAAGAAAGATTGCTAAAGCTCATCGACGTGAATTTCAGTTTTTTCACAAGTCCCGCGGGAACCATGGATTTTTCCGGGATAAAATATAAGCTCTAGTCTATCGCTGTACGAAATTCCTTCAAAATCGGTTCAGTTGCTCCGCCGTAAAAGCGTAACAAACAAACTTACATTCACATTTATAATATTAGTAGGTATTACTATTCTTTATGTAAGTGTAATTGATATTCAAATATATTTATTATCATTTCTATTAAATTGTAACAGTTGTACTGTTCTACTACTTACAGTTGTACCTACAGTTCCATTTTTCACACACTGAAAGTCTGTGAAATGTGTGTTGCGTGTTACTGCCTTACTTTGAATCTTTTAGTATTCGAGCTAATATATCTATAAATAAATATCTTAAAAGACGACCCTTTATTAACTAGGCAAAGACGGGGGTTTTAGGGCTCCTTCCCAAAAGGCACCTATTACTTAGAGTTAAGCAATAAAATTACTCAATTAACATTCCACAAACGGATTCCACGCCGACTGCCCACCTGTAGTAATGGAGTATGAGAACACCGTGGGTACAATAGGTACGGGAGGTAGGAAGGTGGCAGCTTAGAGGTCAGAGGTTCGGCGTAATTAAGACGTTCCACGGTCATTAAAAAAAATAAAGTTTGAAAATTGCCATAAGTTCTATCAAGGGTGGTATTCCTACGATCTATATTTTGTGTTAATTTATATTTATTTAACTTCATAGATGCTTATATAAAGAGATTTTTTGTGTCTTAATTCAATAGCGTGTTATTTAGGCCTATAACTAACCATGTGAACGTTATTATTGATGTAATCGTTATATCAATAGCAAATAGCCAGGTTTTCCCAGTTTCCTGGATTTCCCCCCCACAAACCTCATGTATTAGTTTTTAAGCATAATAAAGTTTTATCCCTTAATACGTAGATAGGGTTGTAGAAATAAGTTTTCTGATACCTACATATATAAGGCTTAATTTTAAATTGCTTTAATAAGTAGATTTAAGTAATTTTGTATATATATTTTAATACCAAATATAGAAATTTTGAATTTTTATTATTGATGTAATTTACTATGTTTATTATTATTTAGTGTATACCTTGTTGGCGGAATTAAAAAAAAATAATAAGTTACGAACTTTGCAATTGAAAGTCAAAAAATCTACCACCCATTCCAAAATGAATGAAGAATGGGCGCAACAAACTCAGCGGGCTTTTGTTTTTCCATCAAAAATATGTTTTACAATTAAAGTAACATTTACAAAGTAACATTGTACAATTAAACTTATTATTTAATAGCCTGAGGGCGATCGCTCCATTCCCAATCTGTGGTATCATTAAGAAAGTCATTTATGTTATAGTAACCTTTACCACACAAACGTTTTTTAACAATTCTTTTGAATAATGTAATACTTTTGTTTTGAACATTTTCTGGGATCTTGTTGTAAAAGCATATACATCGCCCCACAAAAGACTTACTTACTCGACTTAGCTGAGTAGTAGGCATCATCAGTTTATGTCTGTTCCTGGTGTTAACATTATGGTTATGACAGTTTCTGGCAAATTCACTTATGTGCCTATGAACATACATTACATTATCAAGAATATATTGAGAAGCAACACTCAAGATGTTAATTTCTTTGAATTTTGCTCTCAATGATTCTCTAGGACCTAATCGTTTTTAAAATTATTAACTTTAAACTTCTGAATAAGTGTTTCTGTTTAAGTGTAATGAATAAAGATTCATGTTTTGAATTTTTGATATATCTAGAATTCTTTTACATATTGGTAGGGCTTCATGTTGTAGTATGGTATGTTCTACTCATTGTGTCACCACCTACGCCTGCCCTTCCTCGTGTAGACGGAGCTCCTCCTGACTTCTTTCGTGGACGAGCTTGTCGCTTGCTTAGTCATGCCACCTTCAATTATTACTATTTTTAACTCTCATTTTTCTCAAATTAAATTTATAAGCAATGCGGGACTCGAACCCGTGACCTCTCGCTAAAACATATTCTGTAGATGAAGCCACAACCTGAGAGTTGAACAAGACATATCAAGATTTATGAACGTGACGTCACTCGAACGGTGGGCTCCGTGAAAGA
>CATIXQ010000024.1:3189338-3246270 GCA_949711755.1 Leptidea juvernica
AAATCTCTCATAGGAAATATGTCAATACAAAACAAATATTGGAAATAAAAATAATTATGGGTCTCAAATAGAAATAAAAACTATCCTATCTCTCAAGTTGGACCAAACTGCACTCCATGAAGTAATCCCCATTAAAATCCGTTAGGAGTCAATCGCGGACAAACAACGTGTCACGTAATTTATATATATAAAGATAATGCTGTTTGTATTAAATAATTTATATATTTGATGCAGAAATCGAACCCGCGACCTCTCGGGTTCCGTCCTAGCCCTCTTCCACTGAGTCAACGGTTGGCTCAGTTCATAAATTTCGGTTAAAAATTTTGAATATATAAAAATACAATGCACTGTTATAACATAGCTATCTGGTTATTTCTATTAAGTATCCCTAAAATATTTTCTCTATCTATTCATTAAATAATTATTCTGCTACTACACAACTCTCGCTTGTATCTCTACAACTATTTAGCTAGAAGTTATTGTATTGTACTGAACCCTTACGTATTCAGAGGTTGTCTGTTTACAACCTGTAGACGTTTGGAATATTTCTATTACTGACTCGAGCGCGAATGGGATGTAAAGTATGGTTATGGAACGAGACGAGCACGACGTTCTGCTGATGGTAATTGATACGCCCTGCCCATTATAATACAGTGCCGCTAAGGATTCTTGGAAAACCCAAAAATTCTGTGTGGTACTACATTTGTGCTCGTCACCTTGAGACATGAGATGTGAAGTCCCACTTGCTCAGTAATTTCACTAGCTACGGCGCCCTTCAGACCGAAACACAATAATGCTTACACATTTCTGCTTCACAGCAGAAATAGGCGTCTCTGTGGTACCCATAATCAAGCCGGCATTCTGTGCAAAAGAGCCCCCCACTGGTAAACTTGCTTTGTTAGAACGGTTTCTAATAACGTTTTGATTTTATATCTTTATGTGCAATGATGTTTGTAAGCAGCTAAAAATAAATATTGTAATATAATGGTCACGTAATGCCTTTATTTATTTATTTAAAGTATGTATGGATTGAGGCATTTACTGTACTCAATAAGTCTAAGTAATTTTTTACATACACATGTAATTCATGTCGTTCGAAGAATTTTTGTTGCATCACTTTACATAGATCGTAATTATTAAAACAATTTGTTAAACGATGATGTGAATGTTGATTTGAAAGAGTGGCAATGAGTTTCCTGCCACTTATTTTCATTAAAACTCAACCTATTTAAGCTCAAGATTAGTTTAATTAAGTATTTATGTTAAATATGTTACTATTCTTATCCGTCGGAAATAGCGGTCTTACCTAACACAGGCTCTGAGAACTTAAAAGGGAAGTCCTTCAAATTATATTTACTATTAAAATGCAAAATAAATAAATTTTTGTTTTTTTTTTTGTGGTAAAAATGATTACTTTGGAGATTCATAATTATCATTTCTTTGACCGTAATGAATGAAGTAATATTTGTTTTGATTTCCTGTTGTAAGACGTGTCTGGTGCACCCTTACCTACTGATGTATTGTGGGAGGCTTCTTTGCTTAGAAAGCCAGCTGGAAGTACCACAGACAGCGGCGTTTTTTTTTAAATAATGGACGAGACGAGCAGGACGTTTAGCTGATGGTAATTGATAAGCTCTGCCCATTACAATGCAGTGCCGCTCAGGATTCTTGAAAAACCCAAAAATTCTGAGCGGCGCTACAATTGAGCTCGTCACGTTGAGACGTAAGATGTTAAGTATCATTTGCTCAGTAATTTCACTAGCTACGGCGCCCTTCAGACCGAAAAACAGTAATGTTTACACATTACTGCTTCACAGCAGAAATAGGCGCCGTTGTGGTACTCATAATCTACTGGCATTCTGTGCAAAGGAGCCTCCCAGTGGCGTTCTGCTATCAAGTAATAATTTGCAAGCATTATATCTTATGTCTCAAGGTGACGAACGAAATTGTAATACCACCCAGAATTTAGGGGTCAGTCAAGAATCCTGAGCGAGAGGTGTTGTAATGTACATTAACGTGTCATTTATAATCGTCATCGTATTGTCATTGTCAGGTGAACCTGTTTCTCGTAGCGTTATTTTTTCCCATAGGAAATGTGCTTCGGTCAGCATGGCGTTGGTGCTGCCACAATCACATGAGAGATTCCTTTCATAAGTCTCAGGCTAACGGCACAATGTGGTATCGCAGTATGCTATGCGATAAAGAGTTTTGTGATATGTTATGACTCACATCATACCGTCACTATTATGGGTAGATGGTTTATCTGCTCGTTTTAAAGAAATTGCAAATGTTCAAGAGTAATGCGAATCACACACTACGCAGATACGGACAGACATCTGTATCTGAGTATATATATTACAATATTTTTTTCTATATAATTGTATGAACTAACTGTAAGTATCCGAGGAGACCGACGAATATAGAAATATGCTGAGATTATTATCTGGGTATACAAATATATCTGCAGATAACATCTGCTGATACAAATTATTTATTCATTCGTGCATCAAATTCAAAATGAGAATCATATACTAACTAGCTGCCTATAAATGTAGAAGCAATTACGCGATTTTTCCGTAAAACCGTAACTCATACTAAAGAAAAAGAAAAGTAAAGAATCCAGGGCGGCACTGTATTGTAATAGGCAGGGCGTATCAATTACCATCAGCTGAACGTCCTTCTCATCTCGTCCCTCATTTTCATTAAAAAAAACTCATTGTAACACTCTGTATAAACAATGAAGTGTGAAGTGAATGTTATATTTCGTATATTATCGTATCTGTTTAGTGTTTGATGCTTTCAGATAATTAAGTCTGTATTCCCAGACAAAAAGGACGTAATTTCAGAAAAATGGAGTTAAGAACACAAAACTGGTCACGTGATTCATATTAACGGACTGACAAAAAATGCCAGCCATGTCTGATCTTTCACTCTTTAAATGATATCATGACTTAGTAGCCCAACGCACATATATGGATTACACTAATATTTATTAAGCTTTTAACACGAATTCCTTAAAATGTGATGTTTGTGGCTTGGAACGTTATTCAGGAACCACGTCCAAATATAAACCGTAACTGCGTCGTATGATTCGCTTTAAGCAAAAAAAAGCTCAAAACAATAATGAGTGATATTAGTAATTTAACTTTGTCTTCACATAAATTCAAATTTAAATATTTTTATTCAACATAGGATTTAAAATCACTTATTGAACGTCAAAAACTACCACCTATTCAAAAGAGACTGCCTCAGACCTGAGAAGAATGGGCGCAAGAAAGTCAGCGGGCTTTTTTTTTTAATATAAAATATGGATTACAATGTGATATCGTACAGTAAACATTTATAATTAAAGAGCCTGAGGGTGTTCGCTTTATTCCCAGTCCGTGGTGTCATTAAGAAAATCGTTTATTCTATAATAACCTTTCCCACACAAACGTTTTTTAACAATTCTTTTAAATTTCATAACACATTTGTTTTGTACATTTTCTGGGAGCATATTGTAGAAGCACATACATCGCCCAACAAAAGACTTACTAACTCGACCCAACCGAGTAGTAGGCATAACAAGTTCATGTTTGTTCCTCGTGTTAACATTGTGAATGTCACAGTTTCTAGAAAATTCCTCAATGTGCTTATGAACATACATACCTTTGTGATGACTCAAAGTCTAAAATATTTTCAGCATATAATAACGGTCTTTGTAAAACCTTATTACTTCCTTCTTACTTTTCTTGTTTTTATATAGAATATTTAATAAGTTATTTATTGATAACCCGGTAGCTTCCCACGTGTGCAGTAAAAACTATGAGAGCTTGTAGGAGAAGAACTGAAGGTTAATTACGTATTGTAATGATATACTAACATTATCATGATTAGTCGAGTGATGATCAAACACAAGCTCAAATTATTTTTATTTAAAACGGACTAATAGCTCAGCGCTTTGAAATCTTTATTAAATCTTTCATTTAAATTATTGAAACTTATACCATTTTATGGAAAATGTAGAGTAGGTACGTGAGGCCTTTATATACAGCGAACGAAGCCAACGAAAAACTCACCAGACACTGTTTTTCTCTGCCGTTTCTTAGCTTTCTATTGCCGTTATTAGATAAATCTGGATCTAGTCTGAAAAATGTACAATTCTTTTTTACATGGAGGACAAACGAGCGTACGAGTCACCTGGTTTTAAGTGATCACCGCCGACCACATTCTCTTGCAACACCAGAGGAATCACAGTAGCGTTGCCGGTCTTTTAGGAAGGTGTACGCGCTTTTTTTTAAGGTACCCAGGCAGTGTTGAGGACCGCCACGCATCCAGATGGTGGGGATGATATCCTAATTTGGGAAGGTGTAATCTTTTAAACCCAAAAGTATCGTAATCAAATAAGATTGCATCAAGACCTGAATTTTGTCTAATAATTTCTCTCATAGTTCCGTTTATTAGGGTATATAATAGCTCGACTCGATCACAATAGAAAGAAATAAAGTAGAAATATGTTTATATGGTATATTATCAATATATATATGAGATTATTTCCACCTATATGATTAACATCATGATATCTCTGGAACCATAAGTCGTAGATACTTGAAATTTGGTATGAATATTCCTTGCGTCGGGTAGATGTCAGTTTAGCTTTTTTTACGATACGAAGGATTTTACGATATTCCACCAACAAGAGCGATATAATAATAAACTATTAATATACATTTTATTATGATCTGGAGTGTTACCATCTTTCCGCAGGCTTTGTAGGCAGGCTTTTTCAACCATACAAAAAATTCCAAGATCACTTACAAAGAAATTCAGCATTCATCATAATATATTCAAAAAGATATAAAAATGTAGCGATTGCAGATGGCATTCCCCCTGAAAACGAGATCTGGAAAGGTCTTGTAACTTCGGGTTAACTAAAATAATAATAAAAATGTGACATTTACGCAAAATCTAATGTAAAAACACAATTACAAGCGTTTTAATTCTTTAAAAAGTATTTTATAAAAAAATAATTAAATTATAAAACCGTATCGCTGTGCAAATACTACCACAGTAGTACAAGGAATGTCAGCTTTCTGATGCAGACAAGTGAAGGGGAATACCGAACACCAAAGCAGTTATAATTTGCTCATTCTACTGTATTTGGTATAGACTTCTTGCGTACGCATGTGTTTCCTTGAAATATACGCTCACTGCACTTATTGTAGCCCGTGGTTTTACCTGCGTAAACACAGTTATTTAATTTTAATATATAAAAAGAAGAAATTTTTTTAATATCGAAAATCAATATCTTCATCAACATCATTTGTTATTTTTTAAAGTCCACTTTTAACCCTCATTTATGGGATTAATTACACAAATTAAATTTGAAAACAAAATCGCGGGTATGAGTCCCGCAAACAAATTGTTTAGATTTGCAAGAGCGACATCTCAAGTCAATTTCCTAATATGCAAATATTGGGGTTGAGCAGGTTGTCAACTGTAAAGTAGATCCTGTAGATGAAGCCACAACCTGAGAGTTGAACAAGACATACAAGATTTATCAACGATATGTCTCGAACTCGAACGATATACTCGAACGGTTGGTTCAGTGGTAAGAGCGCTCGCATGAAACGCGAGAGGTCGCGGGTTCGAGTCCCGCATGTTTCATAAATTTTGTTTTCAAATTTAATTTGTGTAATATCTTCATCTTTTAATTGTTGTGGTGTAAGTTGAAAAAAAAATGATAGTTTATTACTCGTAAGTCCTTTACCAATGATGAAGAAAAACAATAAAAATAATAATACATCCACTCCTACACAATACCTTAGGGAGGAGGAACATGAATCCACGATCCCATGTCGGGTGATGTTGGGCCTTCTCCTTTTGCCTATAAGTTTTATCGCCTGGCCTAATTATACGTTTTTTTTGTTATGTTATTAAAGTGAAACTTTTATTACATCGTCTCAAACTTTTTCGTCTGTGTGTTGCATGTCGCGTGACGGTCGGGCGGCGCCTATAGTTCGCATATTGGATGCAATTGCGTTCGGGTGGAAGTGTAGGTTCGAACCCCACACACTTAATAAAGGTTTTTTTATTTTATGAAAATGTAAAGCATAATATATATTTTTTTTATGCTGATATTAATACCTATGTTACTTTGTAAAAAAAAGTTTCACTTGCATCGTGGTTTCATAAAACCACACAATTGCTTTTTTATCTATTTATTTATTTAAAAATTAAAACTAAAACTATGTAAATATGTTGTAATACTAATTCAATATGGATACACACCTACTATAAAAATATATCTGTAAAGAAATATAATAAAATACGCAAAAGTGAATAAAAACGAATGACATTAACCCATTTGTATTGAGATTAGATACATTGGGTACAACGTTAGTTAACCGCAAGTTTGCGGTCGGCAATCGGCACTGGGCCCTGTTCTACTGACTTACGGTAAAGACTGCTGTGCTGTGGAGGACACTTTGCCGTTGCTATGCCTTCTGTTGTTTTTAACCGACTTCGAAAACGGGGAGGTTCCCAATATGATTGGTATTTTTTTTATATGCGCATATTTATATAGAAAATTGAACTGGTTGAGCAACGACGAATTTTTGTAATATTTTTAGTACCTAATGTTAGTTTTTTAAAAATCTTTTTTTTTCATTTCATTTTGCATAGTTAGTTAGCCTGTAATTGAGGTATACGATTTCTATAATTATATTGAAGAGTGTGCTTTAGAATAAGGATTATTATTGTATGCAACATTGGCTTCCTTTTAAAAAAAAATATGTATTCACTAGTCGTTTCGCAATCTTCGTATCTTTCTGTCCTTACAATTTTCACAACCTTCAGACGTTAGGCACGAACACCCATTTCTGATAAAAACAACTGCGTAATTCCGAAGCAACCAGCTACCAAATTTACTAAATACTTGGAAGATGAATTTGTACAGTTTTGTTGTAAAAAGCGAACGATCGGTTCACGGTCAAACTACCATCTCTTTCGCAACACAAGAACGCTATTGTTGGCCCGTACTTCGGATGAAAGCATAATAATATGATTCTGTAGGTTTGACATTGAATGTGGTGAGCAATCAGGCTTTGATTGTTTTCAACGGATATCATATTGTGTACATTAGTTTTGTAATCTTAAAAATATTATTACAACGTTGTAATAACATTGTTGTGTTTGATTTTATTTTTGATTTATTGAGCATTTTGTTATAGATGTTATATAAAAGATATTATGTTGATGGGCGAATTTTTCCGTATAATTTGTCATACTTAATGAGTCTAGATGATCAAGAAACTGAAAATATCATTCAGACAATTTTATCTTTTTATAAAATTGAAACTCTCACACACAATCACTGACACACACACACACACTCACACACACACACACACACACGCGCACACCTTATTGGTTGTTAAGAAGTTTTTATTTTTATTTTCATTTAAGTATATTACAAATTTACTATTATTTTTCTACCATCTCCATGCTATGTTCTGCGAGTCAAATAGAAGTAACTTTCTTTAGTAACTGTGTGTCCATGCCTCTGTGTCATAAGCACCTTGCTTAGTGCAGAGCTAACACTCAGTACATATAACGTACAAGGTACTCAAATATTCACAATTATGTTAAAGTGTATTGTGTTAACTTTAATTACTTTGTATGTATCTTAATTCTGGTAATAAATTTATTATTATTATTAATTTATATTTGAAATTTTAATCAAGTAATTGATTGATATCTCCGAAATGGCTCTATTGATTTGGTTTATATTCTATTTATTTTTTTTTGTTTCCCTCAAAAACAGGTATTAAAAAAAATATTTGCTTATGACACAATTTTACTGCAATATGGTCATCATTCAAGGAATACAAGTTACAATACGGTACTGCGATCATCTTTTGCGATTTAGAGTTTAAGGTTTAGGCTACCTGAATTAGAGTTCCACCTAAAATCTGTTAAGCGTCTTGATCCTACCTTCAGAATTCTCTCCACTTCATCATCATTAGCTGGAAGACGTCCACTGCTCACCAAAGATTTCCACGACGATCGGCCCTGCGCTGCCCTCATCCAACGTATTCCTGCGATCTTGCCCAGATCATCGGTCCATCTTGTGGGGGGCCTACCAACACTGCGTCTTCCGGTACGTGGTCGCCATTCGAGGACTTTACGCCCCAACGGCCGTTTTAATTAATTTACATTAGGTTATTTATTTTGTTAGATCATGAAGGTAAAAGTTAAGGTTTACGTTAAACCGTTTCCTGTAACCTATAAATACTATGCCCGATTGATAAACACCTTTGAATTATTTCATTGAACACAACTACTCTTGGATCGAATGGTCTATTGACTTTGATTTGACAATTGATCACAATAACCTGTTTTGTAAGAGATGCATATTGTCGGTGTTGCCCCACCATATGACAGAAACTATAGAAAATTATGTTTTAAGAAAATTAAGATTATTGGACTTAATATAACCTTCATAAATAACTACCTAATTTTGTATAAACTTTAATACTAATAATAAGCCTTTTATTTCATGCAAAAAATTAAAATACATACATAGTTCACAAAAGAAAAAATAATTAAAAGAATGTTTATAATATTATTTAGACGTATATGTTTAGGTCTGGATAATAATAATATAAGTTTGTTGCTTGAACCCCTCTTCAAGTGAGTGTGAAGACCACCTCTAAAGAATACCATGTGTCTCTATCTTGAGCTATGTGCGACCAGCAGGTACCACCTATTTTTATCAACTCGTCTGCCCATCTCATATGGGGTCTGCCTTTGCGACGTTTGGACCCTTCCACGTTGTTACCCTGTTGGTCCATCTCGTTGTATAAACGTTATAAATATAATAACATATTAGTTATGTGTTGTGGAATGACAATTGTGTCGGTTTCATAACTCAAAACTAACAATTCCAAGTATCAAACAATGAAATATAATCATGACACGGAGCGCGCGTCGCATATTAAATATTGTGTTTTATTTGCGAAGTGCCGCAACCCGGCAGGCGATTCGATGTTGGCTTACGATTGATGGCGTTTCAATATTGATTACGTCATGATACACATTGCTATTCAATATGGTTGGGTGAGGATGATTTAGAGATTTTTGCATCCTATCCAATTATGTGAAGTATTCCAACATGTAAAAAGTTTCTGTAAGCACCACTTTTATTCTACGAAGTTTTCCGGGTAGTAAAACGTGTGTTAAGAGTTAAGAAGGGGCAACGTATCAGAAGCTTACAATTTTTCTGCTATTCACTCAGATAATTCTTGTATGGTAGCTTTAATATCAAAACATTTAATTAGGAATTGTTTGTGCCTCAATTGTTTATTCTCTTTGTTGTAATTTTTGTTATGGCAAACTATAGTGTAGATAGTACCTGTAGAAATAGAGGGATACCTATAGGCAACAGATGCATTGGTATCTGATTGGCTAATCTAATGCCAATTGACTCCCGCGCCGGTTAATAACAAAATTGTCACCGGACAACGGCACAGTCGCACGAATTTATTTTTCATCAGTGGTCAACGACCTAATCGCATCGCATCAAAGTATTCGGTGTAACCCAATTCATATTTCATTCTACAAATGCCGTGAGGACAGTAACACACTTTAGCACCAGGAGTTCCTAGAGACTTAGCTGCATAGTATCTCTTCCAGTGGGAGGCTTATTAAAAGATGAAGCATTTTAAACACACCTAATTCTAGTTGTGGTGCTACCGTTTATTAAGGATTAGTTGAAAACCAATGCGAGGCTCCTTTGCACAGGATGCCGGCTAGATTATGGGTACCACAACGGCGCCTATTTCCGACGTGAAGCAGTAATGTGTAAGCATTACTGTGTTTCGGTCTGAAGGGCGCTGCAGCTAGTGAAATTTCTGGACAAATGATACTTAACATATTATGTCTCAAGGTGACGAGCATAGTTGTAGTGCCATTCAGTATTTTTGGGGTTTTTCAAGAATCCTGAGCGGCACTGCATTGTAATGGGCAGGGCGTATCAATTACCATCAGCCGAACGTCCTGCTCGTCTCGTCCCTTATTTTCATAAAAAAAATCTTCCTCGAACCTCAGATATGTCTGTCTATTGTTTCGCCATAACTGATTTTCATTTTTAATATCATATGTTTTCCTACGCAGGCGCTTATACTAATTGTAAAATCAATTCATAATTCATGCGATACAATTACAACCTAACGCAAAATTTTATTTCAAAACATCAAACATACATTGGCAGTGTTATTGTTGAAATATCCGGAAACCGAATACCTGTCATAAGAGCCGGCAATTTCCCCGAACAATACCTAGTACACAATAACGATAGACAAAGCCCAGTGAAATCCCTCTCACGCATTGTCCGAGAGAGGAAACGCAATGTAGGTACTGTGAGTTTCATTGTTGCCGGTGGATTACTGTTATTTATATGGACAGACCTACTGTGGTCTGCTGTAGGAAACACGCTACATTTATTGTGCTGTTATCTAAACATTTTTTATATTTTAAAGCGATAAACCTGGGATTAATATCATCTGGGATTAATTACCTAAATTTGAAAACCTTGCGTCACTCGAACGGTGGGCTCAGTGGAAAAGTGCTCGCACGAAACGCGAGATGTCGCAGGTTCAAGTCCCGCGTCTTCTTAAAATTTTATTTTATTTGTGTAATTAATCCCAGAAGTGAGGGTTATTACTTTAAAACATAACAAATTGTTTAGATTTGCAAGAGTGATATTTCAAGTTAATTTCCTAACATGCAAATATTGAGGTTGTGCAGGTCAACTGTAAAGTAGATCCTGTAGATGAAGCCACAACCTGAGAGTTAAATAAAGCATACAAGATTTTATAAACGATACGTCACTCGAAAGGTTGGCTCAGTTGGAAAGAGCTCTTGCACGGAACGCGAGACGTTGCGGGTTCGAGTACCTACCGCATCGTTCATAAAATTTTGTTTTCAGTTTTATTTGTAAACTGTTATCTATTTCCAACTCTTGCTCGAATGAATTTGAATTTTAAAGTATGTACATCTATCAAATATATTTTTTGTCCACATTGGCATGCTATGCATGCAATATAAGATGCAGTGTGTGAGGGTGGTGGTTGGTGTTGAGACAATTAGCACGTGGGGCCCAGAGGCGCGGAGAATGTTCAACTGTACTAGCTTTGCGCCTCAATAAGGCTACTGGAAACCCAAGCGCTGGCAGCTGTTTCGGTCAACGGACCTAGCTATCCTACGCGGAAATGCTGACAGTATTCTTGGTACGCTTCCACTTTTTTTTTTATGAAAATAAGGGACGAGACGAGCAGGACGTTCAGCTGATGTTAATTGATACGCCATGCCCATTACATTCCAGTACCTCTCAGGATTCTTGAAAAACCCCAACAAATTTGCCCAGTAAACTAGCTACGGCGCCCTTCAGTCCGAATCATTTGAATGCTTACAAATTACTGCTTCACGGCAGAAATAGGCGCCGTTGTGGTACCCAAAATCTAGCCGGCATCATATGCAAAGGAGAAAAGCTAGTAACAACTAGTATATATTATAACGTTATTTTGAATCAGTTTCGTTTATACTTGTGACAACCGGGGCGCTAATTTCTAACACAATTACATTTATATCGAGTGCAGTGACTGTTGGATACATAAACACACGAATACGCACTCGTTCCGCTTCGAACACGCACTAACTGGTTGCGCAACCGACCAGAATAGACCACATGCAACACACGAAACTAGCCTCTCGCACTGTCAATATAAAGACTCTATCCGCATCACGCATACGTTAAGGTTTTGTTGCCATTACGGCTAAAGTTACATGAATTTCGCTTTTGCAATTAGTGCGGTTTCGATTACAACCACTGTGTTGTAATATCCTTTGAATAATATTAAAAGAGAGTGGTTGTGATGCCCTCGGTTCCTTTGTTATAATTAAACTAAATAATTAATTTCAAGAGCAGTTTGCGAAAATATTGCGATTTGTAGCTTTTGTTGTTTATACTTTTTTAGATTTTATATCTCGTTGCTTTAAGCCACGGTTTGATCACTGACCTCTGCTATTTACCATTGGACTGTCGGCTGTCAAAGTGCTATTGTGCCTGTTTGATATTCGCCATTTTGGCGCTGTTGGCCATATAGCGAGAGTCTGCGGAACTAAAACTAGGGATGACAACCGCAGCTAAACCAACATCAGTAGGAAAACTATTTACATACATAAATGTTTATTACGTTTTTACTACTTTATTACGTTGTTTATTACTTTATTACGTTGATTCCTGAAGTATAAATAACTTTTCATATTTAACATTCATAAGTAACTCGGGAAACGACCGAAATGAATTTAAATTGTATGTTTCTCTGGCAGCCATTTGATATCTTAAAGCCATTTGTATTCTCCGTCAAAATTAGTTCTCTGGACGCTCGCGAGTGGCGCTTTAAATTGTCACAAAAATTTGCTGACAAACATATGGAACAGCTTGTCCAGTGGTATTTATACAGGTCAGTGGGTCTGATGTAATTACTAATATAAGTTCCTTTAAATGTTATAAATGTATGACTGGGTACTAAAAGAAGTAAAATGTTATCATATATAAAATACATCTATGGATAGGTCTTTAAAAATGATATTGTGGTTTCTAATATTTTTTTTTCTAAACTGTATAGTTTGCGCGAAAGACACATCCAAAGTGGAAAAATGTGTGTCTCCCCCACCTGTAACTTCTTAAATAAGAGAATGATATAACTTAAAAAAAAAAGATGTACATTAACCACTCAAACTTCCACCGTAAATTGGTAGTTTTTTTTAATACGCATAAATGATGAGAACTCTATATGATTTGGAGCAAAGATTTATTGCCTTTTCCTTAAATAATTTAATATAATTTTCCTTTCTAAGTTAACTACGCTACTAACTTGCTACGGAACCCTTCATGGCCGAGTCCGACTTACACTTGGCTGTTTTTTTAATCTGTAGATAGTCCACGTTTGACTAAATTCTATTTGGGATGTAAATGATAGGTCTTATAGAAAACTTTATTCTTTATTTGGTTAGCGATGGTTGGCTAGCGATTTTCAGATTATAATCAAGGTTTTATCAAGCAAGAATAGCTTGCATGCTCTACAGCCTTCATGACCATGCTGTAATCATATAATTACACTCATTTTAATTGCTTTTATTAGAATTATATTACACGCTTTTTATTAGCTTCACCTGTATGTATGTTTGTTAACTTTAATCCACCAGATTTCGTTCAAACTTCGTAGATTTATCGAGAACCAATGACAATACATTAATTTGATAAAATTATTCCATGTTACAATTTTCAAAATAAGATTTTTGGTGATTTTTATCATCTATCGTATAAGGCGACTAATTCTGCCGTGAAGCAGTAATGTCTTAGCGTTACTGTGTTTCGGTCTGAAGCTAGTGAAATTACTAGGCAAATGAGACCTAACATCTTATGTCACAAGGTGACGAGCGCAGTTATAGTGCCACGCAGAATTTTTGGGTTTTTCAAGAATCCTGAGCGGCACTGCATTGTAATGGGCAGGCCGTATCCATTACCATCAGCTGTACGTCCTGCTCGTCTCGTCCCATGTTTTAATAAAAAAAGGCAGGAATTAATGTTAATTTTAAATTTTTTCGTTCAACTTTCTCTAAAAAGTGTGTTTTTTAAGTATTATTTATTTAAATGTTACTTCAAGATTTACGTCGGTCATTTAGGACTAACAAACAATCGTCAGTAGAGTCGTCGACTTGTTTCACATTCGTCAGTCTCTCAATATTCCAATCACGTCTTTCAGTTTGGAATTTTAACCAAAAATGTCGTCTGTTTGAATGTTAATATAATCATCGTCATATCTCACTAATAATAACAACGTTTCTAAGTTGATCCATTATTTTAAATAACATATTGAATAAATATACTATAATATATGTTTAAATTGTGTGCACTATGCTTTTATTATTAATCTATGTATATTATCATGATGTATGAATAATAAAATACATTATATATTTGTAATCTGTGAATTTTATATAATTAAGAACTCCATCAGATCAATAATCAACGATTTAAACTTAAATAATTTATACGTCTAGATAGACTTACCAGCGGGAGGCTCCTTTGCACAGGATGCCGGCTAGATTATGGGTACCACAATGGCGCCTATTTCTGCCGTGAAGCCGTAGCTAGTGAAATTACTGGGCAAATGAGACTTAACATCTTATAGCTCAAGGTGACCAACGCAATTGTAGTAGTGCCGCTCAGAATTTTTGGGTTTTTCAAGAATACTGAGCGGCACTGCATTGTTATGGGTAGGGCGTATCAATTACCATCTGAGCTGAACGTCCTGCTCGTCTCGTCCCTTAGTTGCATAAAAAAAAGTCTCTTGCTGTTAGACAACCGATAAAAACAGGCCAGGAATATTAGTTTAATGTGCGTGACAAGCTACGTCTTAGACTCGCGATTTGTATTTTGTGTGACACTTTGTGATAGTGTGCGTGAATTGCTCAAAATAGAGGTTAGTTTTAAAGTCGATTTTTTTGACGTTTTCACAGCTGTCATAGTCTATCTGGACATATAAATGATCTAGGGATTTAAAAATATTATTAACATGAATCAACGTAAGAGTTTCAAATATTATTATAACACTAGAAATAAGGGATTGCTTGTAACTAATTCTAGTAGGCTTCATAAGATACATAATAGCTTTAAGGGTAAATGTATACACTTCTATAATAAAGTCCCAGCCACTGTTCAGGCATTATCTATAAATAAATTTAAATGTTTTATAAAAAAAATTGCTCTGTCGTAAATCCTATTAGTCCACTGCTGATTATCTAAATGATCGGACAGCCTGGGACTAGATTGTGATTATTTGAAAGCGATAGAAATGACTGTACAGTATTGTATATTTTTATTGAAAAGAGCGCAATAAATAATGCTGGAGAGTTTCTTGCGCCGCATATTCTCTGTCAGAGCGCCATTTGTTTCCGAAGCGGTAGTAGTATCTAGTAGTTATTAGAAATGACATGAAAAAGAATTCTAAAGGAATCAATTTTGAGAAAATAAATGGCTTTTATGCCTTTTAATATCGAATTGTAAATTACCAGAAATGATCAAAGTAGAAATAAAATTTCTTTCATTGGATTATATATGTTGATAGATATTTGTGATAGCCGTGTGTATGTTTAAATTATCTAACTCTTACTTAATATTCCACACCATTCAACTACGCAATGTATTTTGTCCATTTTTTGTATTCAGTTGCAAAATTATATACTTCGCTCACGCGTAGGTATTCTAACATAAGTGCTTAACAAATTTATATAGTTACTAGCTGACCCAGCAAACGTTGTATTGCCGATATTAAAATCGCGATACAAAAGTAACTGTTGATCGTAGATGGGTGAAAATTTGAAATTGTATGTATTTTTTAATGCTGCCTCATAATCAAATAAATTAAAAAAAAAAATGTCAAAAAATTAAAAAAAAATTGGCGTGGACCACCCTTAACATTTAGGGGGGTGAAAAATAGATGTCCGATTCTCAGACCTACCCAATATGCACTCATTTCATGAGAATCGGTCGAAGGAGTTTAACTACAAACACCGTGACAAGAGAATTTTATATATTAGATTTCTAGAATATTCGCTACTGTGTCGTAATAATACTAAATTAGATGTCATAAGACTCAGATAAACAAAACAATAAAACTTATATGACGTACAATTCTACCATTGGAATTTTAGTGTAAACAAAACTTTAGTCCCCACAATATCAATAACATGTGGGTTAGTAAACTCGTAGTGTCCAAGCAATAAAATTAAATGAATGAATTTGATTAATAATGGGTGTGGCATTCCGAGAACGCTTAATATCTTAATGTTACTTCCGTAGCACCCAACAACGTAGTTTTAACATTGAACAAAATAGTACATTTTCGTTCTATTTCATTGACATTTGAATTTTACAACCAAATCCTAATAGAAAAATGCCGTATAAGGCAACGATCGTATTACATCCATTTAAATAAATTAGATTGTAGCTGTTGTGCAACAGCCTCATAGATGGAAATGGGCTTTTTTTTATGAAAATAAAGAACGAGACGAGCAGGACGTTCAGCTGATAGCTGAGAGCCCTACCCATTACAATGCAGTGCCACTCAGGATTCTAGAAAAACCCAAAAATTCTGAGCACTACAATTGCGTTCGTCACCTTGAGACATAAGATGTTAAGTCTCATTTGCCCAGTAATTTCACTAGCTACGGCGCCCTTCAGACCGAAACACAGTAATGTTTACACATTACTGCTTCACGGCAGAAATAGGCACCGTTGTGGTACCCATAATCTAGCCTGCTTCCTGTGCAAAAGAGCCAGTGGTATTTGCTGGCTGGCTTTCGTGATGGCAGAACATTCTAGTTGTAAGTTTTCCTCCTATCGACTAAATCGTTTAGAACAATCTTGTGGTTTTGTTAATTATATTGTTTATGAAGTTCCGGTTAATTGTTTTACGATATCATCGCTTGAGATTATAAAGTAAAATTGATTATTGGTAGATGGTTGGACAGTTATAGCAAAAAGTTTATTGTATTTGATAGTTATAATAAAACAAAACTTTATTTAAATTATTCTTAAGTAAGTGTTTTTTCTTCATTTAATGTAGTAAGAAAGGCCGAGGATACAAAGTTTTGTATAGCAGACTTTAGGGACTCCTGGGCTTATTGTCCCTCTTATGGCCCAAAGCCCTGTCATGCTGTGTGTGTAAAAATATTTAATAAATTACTTAAAGAAATAAGAGAGAAGACAGTGTTAAATAGATTAAAATTAAAATTATAAACACTATTAAAAAATATTGTTTTAACTCAATAAACGAATAAAACGAGGTAATTTTATGATCTACAAATTTTGTCTGGGATACTTTTAAGATAAAACTTACCGTGTTGCTGAAAATCGCGAAACACGTATAGTTTTCACCCTTGACCTCGAGTAAATTTTTTTCCCGACACGAGAATGATGGGGAGCTTTAAAATTTTATTTATAACTATATTTTCAACTATATGACTGATTTTCAGCTTGTTGTGATTTTATGCATCTTCGACTGTCAATGCCTACTACTCGGCTAAGTCGAGTTAGTAAGTCTTTTATGGGGCGATGTATATGCTTTTACAACAAGATCCCAGAAAATGTTCAAAACAAAAGTATTTAGTACGTTACTCAAAGAATTGTTAAAAAATCTTTGTGTGGTAAAGGTTACTAAAACATAAATGACTTTCGTAATGATACCACAGATTGGGAATGGAGAGACCGCCCTCAGGCTATTAAATAATAAGTTTAATTGTTACAATATTACTTAAAAAAAGTCCGCTGAGTTTGTTGCGCCTATTCTTCTCAGGTCTGAGGCATTCATTTTGGATAGGTGGTCATTTTTGACTTTCAATAAATGATGTCACATCATATTTTGAATAAAAATATTTGAATTTGAATGTTAGGAAAGTAATGTGAGGAAATACAACATGAACACAGCGTAACGAGATATACTATGTGAAATTCATGTTGCAATATCAGATATTTGAGATAATAATTTAAAGTAGTTAAATAGAAACTGTTTATTTAAACATCAATCACAGTTTAGATCGTGTTGCCTCAATTATTGCTATTGAGCTCGCTCTAACAACCTTCGATTAGCCAGTCATTATTGTCATTAATTAAAACAATTAACGACTTAATGCAGTGCTATATAAAAAGGTTTGAAAATTAGTTACTTTTAATCTAAAACTGGAATAGCTTATCATTCAGTCAATTATTGGTACGATGTTCGAATGAAATGTGATTTGCGATGGGTTTTTTTTGCTGATTCGTGCCGGCGATATCCAGCATCGTACTAAGACTCACCGTTGTAAGTTAACGTAAGGTGAAAAACTAAAAAAAATATAATATAATATAATATTGACACACTCTTACACAAATTATCTTGCCCCAAACTAGGCATAGCCTGTACTATGGGTTGCAAGACAACGATATATTTTATAAAATATATTTACTTAAACATACAAGAAATACATATAAACATACATGACTCAGAAACAAACATTCATATTCATCATATAAATAATTGCTCCGGGATTCGAACCCGGGATCTCTAGCTCAGTAGGCAGGTTTTTTTCTAAGTTTAATATTATAACAAACAAAATAAATTTTTTTTTGTTTTTTACACACTTTTATACAAATTATTTTGCCCCTAACTAGGCATAGCCTGTACTTAAACATACATAAATACATATAAACAAACATCCATATTCATCATATAAATTATTACACCTACCGGGATTCGAACCCGGGACCTCTAGCTTACTAAGCTAGAGGTCCCGGGTCAGGGCACTAACTATTTGGCTATATGGGTCGTCAAATTCATCATTTGCGTCAACTAGTGAACGAGTACTACTTTTGTTGCCTGGTCGACTTGTTATAGTTAACAGACCATTGAATGGTATTAAAATATTGTAAGTACTGTAATTTTGTACACACGTTTTAAAATTCATCAATCGAAGCAGGAAGACAGACATAACTACATATTTATTTGATTTATGGCCACATGCCCCAGGTTATAGTCCATAGCGGCGATATTTAACAAATATATTTTCTCACAAGACTTAAATACTTGACATCCGCGTTACAACAGTTATTAGTAAAGGCCAAGCGAACGGAAAACTATTGAAAATGTCGTTTAATATTTATGATGAATTTATAAATTAATTCGAGATAATGTATCCTTTTAAAGAATTAATAATAGTTGTAGCCTCTAAATGTTTAAGTTAAATAAACATTGATTATTGTATAATTTTTGAGTTTTGATAAAATTTTATATTATGCTTATTCTTGTTTTTAATGAAAAACTGTCAAACATTAATTAGAAGTATCAACGTTTATATAATACAGATTTTAATTTTAAACATTACAGCGGTGATCACTAAACATCCGTTGATTTAGAGGCGTTCTCTTATTTCATGGAAGTCTTAGATACTTACCCCCTTATTCATAATAGTCTGCTAGCTTAAAGCATTGCTAATTCTCACTCTGTCTTCTTCTATTGACCTAAGTCAGAATGAGAAAAAACACACCTAAGTGGCTGTTTAAAGTTAGCGGACCAGTATGTATAAGGGGGTTAATATGTTTATAGTCTCTTGCTGTTAGACGATCGATAAAAACAGGTCAGAAATATTAGTTTAGTGTGCGTGACAAACTACGTCTTACACTCGCGATTTGTATGACACTTTGTGTTGGTGTGCCTGAATTGCTGAAAACACAGGTTTTTTTTTATGGAATAGGAGGACAAACGAGCGTACGGGTCACCTGGTGTTAAGTGATCACCGCCGCCCACATTCTCTTGCAACACCAGAGGAATCACAAGAGCGTTGCCGGCCTTTAAGAAAGGTGTACGCGCTTTTTTTGAAGGTACCCATGTCGTATCGTCCCGGAAACACCGCACAAGGAAGCTCATTCCACAGCGTTGTAGTACGCGGAAGAAAACTCCTTGAAAACCGCACTGTGGAGGACCGCCACACATTCAGATGGTGGGGATGATATCCTAACTTGTGGCGTGTCGTGCGAAGGTGGGATTCGGCGGTAGGAATCAGGTTAAACAGCTCTTTGGAACACTCCCCGTTGGTTAGTTCTAAACACAATTATTTTCGACATTTTGACATCTGTCATAGTCTATCTAGATGTATAAACGATCTGAGTTGGAAGTAATATCAGTGATATAGTCTGGCTCGTTGTGTAGAACCACACTGTATCATAGAATGAGTACACCTTCCTTAAAAGCTAACAACGCACCTGTGATAACTGGTGTTACTAGGAGAATGGGTGTTAGTAATTACTTAACATCAGAATCAATCTCGTTTTCTTTCCTATAAAAAACTTAGTTTCAGGCTGTATGTTGGTTTAAAGTGTGGTTGTATGACCGGTTTAAGTTCAATTTCTAAGGCTTGAAGGAAAACTTTTTCACTAAACGAAATTATTGAAATAAAGGCATTAAATAATGACAAACGAGTTAAAATTTTGTTTGTTTATTTAAACATAAATGGAAAAAACGGACGTGTCACAGATAAGCCTGAGTCGGTCACACATTTTGTGCACTGCACAGGATCTCTCCAACATTAAATCAATTACTATTTAAGTAAGTTATTTTTTCTTTTTTCGGTTTGGCTTCTACTTTTATCTTATTTTAAAGTGCTGCAGAAGAGGGCTATTCGCGCTATTTACAACTTAGGTCCCAAAGAATCATTAAGAGAAAAATTTAAATAAATAAACATTTTGACTGTTGCTTCTCAATATATTCTTGATAATGTTCTATATAATGTTCTTATGCACATTGAGAAATTTGCTAGAAACTGTGACAATCACAATGTTAACACGAGGAACAAACATAAACTTGTTATGCCTACAACTTGGTTAAGTCGAGTTAGTGTGTCGAAATTTAAAATAATTGTTAAAAATGTTTGTGTGGCAAAGGTTACTTATAGCATAAACGATTTTCTAAATGATACCACAGGCTCTGAATGAAGCGAACACCCTCGGGCTCTTTAATTATAAATGCTTTATACAATATTACATTGTAATCCATAATTTTATAAAAAAGGCCCGCTGAGTTTCTTGCGCCCGTTCTTCTTCGTTATTCTGAATGGGTCGTAGTTTTTGACGTACATTAAGTGATTTTAAATACTATGTTGAATAAAAATATTTGAATTTGAATTGAATATTAAGTGTAACCTATGAGTGTTTTGTGAAATAAATATTTTCTTTCTTTCTTTCTTTAAAATGACACTAATTAGTTTCACAGGTCTCTCTTAAGCATACGGTGTTTGTACTCAGTTCAAGGTATAAAAACCTTTACAGGTATCTGTAGTTCATCACACTAATTGATAGCTAAGATTGTCAGAATCGATAACCAGTGGAACACTTGAGCACTCTTTCGCAACATAACGTTGTTATATATTATATATTTGCGTGAAACCTGTTGCTCAATAAAGATCTACAATCAAACATCGCATAGTTTCTTCGCATTTAGGTCACCAGTTTTCCAAACAGCAAACGTATTACATAATGCAATTAGCATCCTTATTTGTGTTACCTAAGACCTATAATAGTTTGCACGTAATAAATATCCTCTACTCTACGGTCGGTGCAGTCTTCCGTCGAATAACCTCGTTGATACAATCTTGATTTATTTAAATTTATGAATTTGAGCTTTGAATCGACGCGATAAGACATAGCGTCGATTGCTGTGGTATTTATTTACTATAGTCTCGAGTACCGTTGTTAAGGCTTTCGATGTGGATTCAATGTGCAGTTACGTGCAATAGCTGATAGGCGTTTCTAGTAAGGTAGTGGCTGCACCTTACATAAATGTTAAAGATCAATTTCTCAATGAAATAAGAATTTTTATCAATCAACTATAAGCGTTACTAAATATTGTTATTATAATTTATATGTACCCTGTAACATTGATTGTTATTTTGAGTGTAATTCTCTCTTATTAAGAATATTTTTCATAATTTATTAATTTTCAGGTGTATTAAGCACAATTTTTAATGTAGCCCACAATATATCCTACCCAAAGAATGTTGGTTTTATCCTAATTTGTATCTTTTTACATCAAACTGTTTTTGAAGTGAATACTTTTTTAGCGGCGTTGAGCACTTTTCTTGGGATGTCTATAAATTGATAAACTCGCGTCAGGATACGTGACCTGATCGAATATTCGTAAGACAGTCATTGAAAATATGGATAAATGTTGATTTTTCTGAGAGATAAATTTTTTAATGGTTAATAATTGCAATCGTTCTGAAGTGTCAGATTTTTTCTGTTATATAAATTGTCATTTTTGTGTACGATAGCGCATTAAATCAATATTGTATTTAACCATATAAATGCTAGTACTTTAATTCTGATAAATAAAACAACTCCTGCGAGATTATTCTCTAAACGTTCCAAAATATTCAAAAATGTACAACGTTAATGTTCAAGTTAACATTTCTGCCGGCACTCCCAGAGTGCAACCCGTTATTTTTTTTAAAGTGATTTATTCATGAAGGGCAAACACAAATACCAATAAAATATGTTAGATTATCTTTTAATCGGTTTATTTTGATTTCTATAATTTAGTTCAATCATATTCAAGAACTTGACGCTCGTTTATGTCTTTTACTTTGAGCTTTTAATAATTTTGATCTGTGACTTTAGTAAGTGACCTTTTGACAGTAAGTAGTTTAATATAATCAACGTGACATTAAGTTACAAACTGAAATTTCGATAATCAAGGTTTAAGAATTTATCAAGTTCAATAATTCAATAAGTTAAAATTAAATTAGCAATTTAAGAAACTTAATAAAATCCAAGATATTTTGCATTCCAAAGACCAAATCTATACTACAACAATGCTTAGTAATATAAAATCTAATATTTTAAATGATTTGCCAACCTACAAAATTTATATAAAATGAACGGAAAATATACAGGCTTACTATGTGTAGTATAATTTAGATATTAAAATACGATTATGTAATTATTATATTTATTGTAATGTCCCTGAAATCGAGAGCGACAACTTACCCATATAAACCATTTAGGGGTTTTCGTTGTATTTAGATGTAGAAATTTTATTATATGCACAAAGTATTTAATAAAATTGCTATTGAACAATTAATGGAAAAAAATGGATTAAATGCTATAAAGTTATTTATATATAAAATCACTCCAATAGGTTCAGACATTTGTCCGTACAAACAGACAAACAGAAAGAGAAAAAAAAATAAAACAAACCGGGTCTTATTCTATTTCTCTTCTTACATCCCCCTGACTCGGTTTTGCGCATTTTTTTCCTTTGTACAGAAATTTGATTTCTACAGATTTATTATAAGTAAGTATAGATTACATATAACAATGGTAGATATATGTGAAGTTATAATGTAACTTAGTAAATAAATTGCTTGTTATGTAAACAACGTTAAACGAAGATCTCTAAGCAATTACTTTATTGGTTCAAACTGCTTTCATTATCGAAATATATGATCCATAAAATCAACGAATCAATTAACTCTTATTACGACCTAATAAGGTTCGATATTGAATGTTATCTGCTTTAATAAAAAATTACGTTCGTGCGCTTTTCCCCGAGGCTTTCTCGAGCACGTTGTGCGTGACGGCTTGTATAAATGTTGATTGTGTTGCCGTCTCTCTCTTCCGTATGTGTATATCATATGTCTATCCTTCTTGCTCTATGCGAGGTTATTATCTGTGGAATATTGTGTTTTAGATGTTGCGTGATGCTATTGAAAGATATTTTTTGTTGTAAGACATCAGCCCTAACATATCTAACTTTGCTTTGTTGTCATTAATTAAATATATCTTTTATATTGTGCAATTCATCGTGCAGGTAAAAACGTTAAAAGATGCCATCTCCATGACAACCATCCGGTGTAAACCATTCAAATAAATTTACATTCAGAGTTATAAAAGGACGTGAGGAACATCACTTCTAAAGGAGGCTCCAGCCGCAAATTATTTAAAAAAAAAGTATTGGCGTCGTGTAGAATTCGTAACTTCAGTCCCAACTTTCCCAAAAGTATGTAGTAAAGAGTAATTTTTGTTCCGCACATGAAAATACTACATATTACTAATAATAATTTTTTATCCCCGTTTTAAAAATAGGGTGAAATGAAAAAAAATTGGGTGATCGAATGAATTATGATTTACGAAAAAGGCTATCCTAAGCTAATGTTTTTTTAATGAAAATAAGGGACGAGACGAGCCGGACATTCAGCTAATGGTAATTGATACGCCCTGCCCATTACAATGCAGTGCCGCTCAGGATTCTTGAAAGACCCAAATATTTTGAGTGGCACTGCAACTATGCTCGTCACCTTGTGACATAAAATGTTAAGTCTCATTTGTCCAGTAATTTCACTGGCTTCCTTCAGACCGAAACACACGCTTCACGACGGAAATGGGCGCCGTTGTGGTACCTATAAACTAGCCGGCATCCTGTGCAAAGGAGCCTCCCACTGGTGGTTATAGAACTATTCCATATTCGATAAACATTGACATAGATATTATTTGAATACCACGTTCGGTTGCTAAACAATAATGTTAATGTAACTTGTGAGTAGAAGCGTAAAGGTTGAGAGGTGAGTTATTGGATGAACTGCCAACCTTGATCCCTTCACAGAACGTCCATTAAGTAAGGTTGTTGTAATTTCGTTCATATTTATTATATTCAATGCAATAATATATAGATTGCATCGAAATTTAGTCGTAAAGAAAGAAGCCCTTCTTAAATAGGAAACCCTTCTCCGTCTCACTCTCTCTTAGACACACTTAATCATCACACAAGCTCTTGCTATCTAGCAACGACAAAATAATTACAAATATCAACTTTTAATGCATATGTTTTTATATAGTTACCACTGAAACAATTTGTTTTCATTATCTGGTGGTAAAAAAGGGGGATTTAATAACCGCATTGTGGATGAATGTAATACGATAAGGTGATGAAAATATTTGTCAAAACGAAACTTCAGGTGTCTCAGAGCTCTTTAACGTGATTAATCAAATTAAATAGATAATAGATAAGATGAGGTGTTCACCTGTTAGTATGTAATGCAGTCTCTCCAGCTTCCTGAAGACCCAATGCTGAACAGCACCTCAAGTGCGTTCATCAGCTTGAGACATAGATTTATACAATACTTTTCAATATTATTACATTAAACATACACAACTTTATAAGTTATTAATTGCAGCTCCAAAGTATATAACTATTAAATCGATAAATTTTCCAAATTATTCTTTACAAATGAGGGCTTCTGTCCTGCTCAAAATGAGAATTATCAAGATGGTATTTTGGGTGCAGTGTCAACATTACGATCTCGAGTGATCTCTTATTACAAATAATGACGTGGCTTGAAGTGACTTCTTCACAGAAGACTGGTTTCCCGACATTTCATTGCGTTGCATGCGGTCAAATGGTTCAAGCCTATACAGAGGTGCGCCATGCCAGAGATAACAGCAAAACTCCATATATGGTTGAACTAAAATGTGGACCAGCCTGAAGAATACAAATGATCTAAGTTTTCTTTAGTGTTAATCCGCCAATATTTGTTTTTAAAATAATTCGACACGTGTTTCGCCTCTACACGTGTTAAACCTAAGTTTGTTGAAAACCAAGTTAGATTCAATTATGTTGTTCTTTCCACTACCGCTAGATGCCGCTAGCCTACCGCTAGCAGGTGCTAACATTGTTTTGCGTGATTTTGTATAGCAAACTGTTTGAGCGTTTATTAAAGAGATAGAATCGTTAATAGTGCAGTTTATTTTCAAAGTGTGTGTGTGTGAGTATACGGTTAACAACACGAGGCATCCTCAGGACGTGTTGTCTCGCCAAAATCTGTCACGAGACTCTGCCAGATGCTTTGAGTGACACGTGTCGAATTGTTTTAAAAACAAATATTGGCGGAATTAACACTAAAGAAAACTTAAATCATTTGTATAATAGCCATAAGTTTTCAGCCTGAAGTAGTTCCGTGCTCTACTTATCACTTCGTAGCCTATTTGGCTTTGCCTTTCAGATGCCGTTTAAGTAAAAGTCACTCAATATTTCGAGACCCAGCAGTCCGATACAAAGTGAGGAATTAAAGGGAGTGTTGTCGAAGAGCGGTGTCATTCTTCTAGCAGCTAGCTTCTATATTAGCTGATGACACCAGGATCTCGATGTGTAAGCCATGGATGGTGTTCACAGGGATCACAATAAACAATTATAGAGAAAATAAATATATGGGGGATAGTGTTATTGAATGAAATGACCTTAACCAGCCGATAAATTTAAATAAAAAAACTAAAGTTGTTAAGAACAAAAAGCACTCGAGTTCTAGAATAATGTATTGAAGGCAACCATGATCAGAAGGGCATGCTATCGTTTTTCGTATAAACGCTGACCTAAAACCGTGGGAGCGAAACTACATTAATATTTATGTCCATAAAATGATTTTGTTACAAGTAGTAATGCAAGCAAATTACAATTTGATTGTGTAATATTTATGAAAATTACTTTGTGCAGTCGTGGTTCGTGACTCGAAGCCTCAAATAAATAATTGTTCAATCTTGGTATTTTCGTGATTAATTCAACATTCAAACATTTTTTCTCGTGATGTTTTTATTATAGATATCCTCATCTGTGAGATGAGATAATTGGCAAATTTTTTTATGAAAATTCTTGACTTTAAATATCCGTTTCATTATATATTAATAAAGGGCCGTTTCGATGCCGGATTTTCCTAGATAGTATATAAAACTTCAATTTTAAATACATTTTCAAGATAATAAATAATCTTTATCAATATTCTCTTATTGAATCGTGTGTGAAAACCCACTGCAATGCAACTTTAAATCTACAATTTGGTTACATAATACAGGTTAATGATCATAGCATCACATAACTACAATTGACAAACCATACACCGCAAACTTTATTGCGTCCATTTTGAAAAGTAGAATACAATCACAAAAGATAAATCTGTTGGTGGATTAAAGGTACATCAGATTTTATTATTTCAGGATGTATCAGCCAAAATTCACCATAAGATATTTCGTATCGTGGTGAGTTGCACTTAGAACGTTTCGTGATGCTTTACGACTCAGATTATATTTGTGAACTAAGGAATTTAAACAAAGATGATAATAAATACGTGAAATACATTGAAATTACTTTATTAGAAATATGTATCAATAAATTCTTGATACCGTGGAAAATGTTCAGAAACGTTTTTTGAGAATTTTGTGTAACCGTTTCAAACTTAGAAAATCACTGCATAGTTATGAAGCTAGATTAAAATATTTTAATCTAGACTCACTTGAAATGCGCCGTAAATTAATTGATCTAATATACATCTATAAAGTTGTAAATCATCATATTCATACTAAACTGTTGTCCAGGTTTTCACTATACTGTAATCCTTGTAGGACTAGAAATGTAAGGACTTTCTTTGTTCCAACTTCTCGATTGTGGACATCACATAATGCACCAGTTAATAGATTATCTCGTTCATATAATGACTTAGCAAATATCAATAACTGTATTGATATTTTTTCTAATAGTCTGTGCAGTTCTCGACGCCTAGTTTTAGACACTCTGCGCCTGTTAGAGCCTTAGCTTATCTTTATGTGCTTCATATTTATGTTTTTTGAAATATGTATCAGTTTCGCTTTATTGTATGTTATACTTATAATATGTAGGATATAATTTTAGTTTGTGTGTTTTAAAAATATGTTTATTTTATCTCAGTTAACAAGTTACATGCATTTTCCTAAGTCGTGATAGTAACATAAAATTATTTATTGTTTTATATAACTCTACATTTATTTAAGTTAAATATCACGTGTTACCATCATAAGTGTTTCCATTTAATTGACGTATATGTTAATAATGATTTACTTATACTGGCGTTATTTTGTAATTATTAATACATGTATGTTGTATGGGAACCAATAAATAAATAAATAAGTAATGATTAATGATACATTAACCGTAATATAATATTAAAAGCTTACTGATTATTTATTAGTGTCAGGAAGCTCTACGTTCAAAATCAAATATTTTTATTCAAAATAGGATGTGACATCACTTATTGACAGCCAAAAACTACCACCAATTCCAAAACGAATGCCTCAGTACTGAGAAGACTGAAAACGAAAAGAATGAAAAGCGCAACAAACTCAGCGGGCTTTTTTTTTAATGGATAAAATATGTTTACAAAGTAATATTGTACAATTGAACTTATTATTTAATAGCCTGAGGGCGGTCGCTACATTCCTTTACCACACAAATGTTTTTTACAATCCTTTCAAATAACGTAATACTTTCGTTTTGAATATTTTCGGATCTTGTCGTAAAAGCATATACATCGCCCCACAAAAGACTTACTTAGCCGAGTTCCTGGTGTTAACATTATGGTTATGACAGTTTCTAGCAAATTCACTTATTTATTTAAGGTTAAGGGGTCTGTTCAGCTTTCAGCTTGCTGAGTGAATAATATCTCTTGGAAAATTTAAATATACCGTGGTTTCTGATTTTACAAACTTTGAATAAGTAGGAGTACAATTTATGTTTTCATTCAATTGTTCTGGTCTATCTAGGGTTTCAATGTTCTTGTCCTATATTGTGTAATTTACTCATTTGAGGGCTTTACAATTTATAGGATTATAGACAGTGGAGACTTTGGAATTCCTTTTTTATACAACACACGTAGCTGGTCTATTTCTTTATTTACAGGATAGATAGACGTTTTGTGATCTTGTAGACTCAATCAGTTTTATTCATCGTATGGTCTCACGCAATAATTAAGTGTCCATACTGTTGATATCTTTTATGTTGATGTATTGTTAATTTTACTTTTGCTCTCATTATAGTCTAATTATTATATTAGTATTTGGATTTTACCTTTTAACATAATTATTCTTTGGCTTACCTTCAAGATTTAGGTTTAAAGAGTTTATTTTCTCAAAAAGAACAAAAGTTCACTTACATGAGAACAATGATTCTGAATAAATATAAAAGAAAACATAAATTTTATAGTTTTATAGTAACGGTGACCTTAAAGTTAAACAATAATAAATTAAAAACACGCTATATTCTAAGGTAACAATCTATCTATTGTGATTGACAGTGCTTTTTTAATTAAGCTTTAAATTTTGGAAAAGATTTTTCCTCAAATATATCTTTCGGCAAGTCATTATATAGTAGGGCTCCCTCAAACTGTATAGTTTTGTACCATAATTTGTCCTAGCTTTAGTTAATTGTAGTTTATATTTAAGATTTAATATTATGATTGTTGGTGTTGGTGTCATCTCTGGGCCACATTCAACATTAAATACTTATTTTGCACTTGGCCTGCCTCCAGGCACGAGACCTGTTGTGCAAATAAATAAGTAAAGTAGAATAAAGCTCAGTAGGTTACTGTGAGATGTAAAAGTGTTCCACTGCGCTACTTACTGACCGTTTGGGACTAAATTCAATGCATCCTCATTTAAATACCAGTGTGCAAATGATTTAAGTTTTCTTTAGTGTTAATTCCGCCAATATTTGTTTTTAAACAATTCGACACGTGTTTCGCCTTTACACGAGGCATCCTCAGGACGAGTTGTCTCGCCAAAATCTGGCACGAGACTGAAACGGAATTAACACTAAAGAAAACTTAAATCATTTGTATAATTATGGATTTCCGCAAAGTAACGCCTACTTCAATAAATTTTCAAATACAAGTGTGTTATTGTTGTAAGAATCAGTTGTGCGATTACTGATTCTCAAGTTCTGATTCCAACAAATACAATGATTTATTTGAGTTATATGTTTGTCACTGTTTTGTTTGATTGAAATGACAATCAGATGAAATTGATCTTAAAATTTGTTTTCCTCTTTTATTCGTCATGATTAATTTTTTTCTGCATAAATACTTTCTTTGACTTAAACACAGTTAATCCAGTTGGTTTCAAGTCTTTCGATTAACAATAAATTATTCAGTAGTATGTTTTTAATTAAAAGTTTATTTTGAATATTTTTCGTCGCTTCATAGTAAAGTATTTCAATAAATAAGTATATACATGTGTAAGAACTCTCTGAATCAGTTTTTAATAAAAAATGCAACGTATTTGGATTAACAGCGACAATTACACAGAACCGTAAAACATGCAGCTTTACCGAGAATTATCCTTAACACAGATGCCAAAAGTCAACTATCAAACCTGTTCTACTTTCGAAATTGGAGTACCGATTGCTGTGGTATTCATGAAGAATCTTGATTTACAACCTATGTGGGCTTCGAATACTTCTCTGGGTACATAATTGAATAAGAGAATTCTCATAAATTCAAATGCAATTATGAAATTTTAATTCCAAATTTAAATATGTTCTCTATATATTATGTACTAGCCGTTCCCGCCCGCTTCGCTGGGCGATTTTTAAAGGGAAGGAACGTTGGTATTCGAAAAATAAGTAGCCATAAACCATCTAGGATAAATTTTGCATCGAATAGTGGTAGTTTCGTGTCGATATCATCAGTGGTTTAGGCGTGAAATAGCCTCAAAGACCATTTTCATTGTATATAAATATACACAAGCCGTTACCGCTCGCTTTGCTTGGCGAATTTTAAAAGGAAACAAATTAAACAATAAAAAAATAAGTAGCCATAAACCATTTAGGATAAATTTCGCATCGAATAGTATTAGTTTCATGTCGATACGATCAGTAGTTTAGGCGTGAAAGAGCCTCAAACAAAGACCATTTTCATTGTATACATATAAATTACATGCATGTATATTTATTGTATACTAATAAAATGTATTTTTATTAATACGTGATGTACCTACTGCGCGTGTAGCTACTTGTAAATGATATATTTATTATATACACATACACACAATTACATTGCTTAAACCTGACTGTAACATATACTGTACACCAACGCGCTTTCACTCTCATGGAAGTTAGACATTTTTATTTCTCATCTAATATATAAAATTTTCCTGTTTGTTACCAAACTCCTCCAAAACGGCTGAAACGATCGATATGAATTTTCTTGTGCATAATAGCTATATCTGAGAATCGGCTATCATCTATTTTTTAAAGCCCAAATTTGTTTTTCATTTTTTTTTATTTGTATGGCAATACAACGCTTACTGCGTCAACTAGTATTATAGAAATATTGTGTTAAAATGATAATAACGTTGTATGTATGTTTTCCACCCAACCATACAATAACCGAAATATCAACATTTATTATTGTTGCCAACCAAGTACATTTTACATTACTTGTAAAATTTTAAATTTCTATAATTATTGCAACCACTTTGAAGTCTCATCTGTTTTCTCATTTGTTAGCAGTCCTCACTGTTATTTTTCCTTCATTAAATATATCTTTTTAATAAATTTTCATATTTTTATATATATTACTCTCTTGTATAGAACTTATCGGTACTTTATCCTTGCCCATATTTGTCTGCATTAATGTTGTTTACATTGACATTCCGTCGTTCAAGAGCTTTGTGCTGCCACTTTCCGTACATTTCCTGCTTCTCGTAATGGAGATATGGGACAAGATTGTATATTGTGCATTGTGCGAGCATTTTGTGAGAATTATCACTTACCTACCACCTGCAGTATTGACATCTTCTATTCATTGTGAGCATCGATTGAATACTCCATTCTATTTTGTTTTGTTTTTGCAATAATTACTAGTCAAACTTACACATTGTGTTGTCGCTATGGAGTGTTTTACCTCGTCTCATCATCATCAGCTGGAAGACGTCCACTGCTGGACAAAGGCCTCCTGGCGTCATCAAAGGATCTTCATGACGATCGGTCCTGCGCTGCCCTCATCACTAACGTATTCCGGTGATCTTGACCAGATCGTTGGTCCATCTAGTGGGCGCCTGCTGCGTCTTCCGGTACGTGGTCGCCGTTCGAGGACTTTTCTGCCCCGCCTGTCATTTGTCCGTCGAACTATGTGCCCTGCTCGTCACGTCAGATTCGCAAAAATTCCTTCCTCATAGTTAGCGACCTTCGGTGTACCGTAAGTCATCACTGGCAACACCAAATTTTAAAAATTGTTTAATTTCTGCTGATTCCTGCCGCTGAATTAAATCTTCATACGACACGCCACAAATTTTGTTGTCATCCTCACTATGAATGGATGTCTTTCAATCCTCTATTTAAAAATCTATCTATCTTTTAAAATTGAGCTCTAGAAAGTGTGAACATCTTAAAATGCGGACAATGCTCCTCTGACTTCACTAATTCCTCTGGTTTAATAGAGTACGTGGGCAGCGATGATCACTTAAAATCAAGTGACATATATGCTTGTTTGTCCTTTTTTTCTACAATAAAACATCATTCTGTAAGTTACCTCCGTTGGCGTATCTCCAATGACGCTTCATTTCACGTCTTACCGAATTAAACACGGGAAGTGTTCCGAAGAGCTTGTTAAATTTATACCCGAAAGGAAGCCTTGCAGTTAACGCTACGAGTTTTAAATATTATTATAATCTTGACCACCTGTGGCGTACTGGTGCAGTGAGGTTTTAAAGGATTTTACATCCTCATTCTGACGAGAGGTTTGAACTTCTTCGCGCAGTTTTTTCAGGTCTATAAAACATGGACTCATGCTAGCAATAGCTAGTTGAACCTTCATTACTATTAGGTACCATGATACCTCTGGAATAAAAAAGTAGGTTTCATGGAACCCATTTGATTTACCAGTGGGAAGCTCCTTTGCACAGGATGCCGGCTTGATCACGTCATCAGCACGACAACGGTGCTTATTTCTATTCCATGAAGCAGTTATGTGTAAGCATTACTGTGTTTCGGTATGAAGGGCACTGTAGCTAGTGAAATTACTGGGCAAATTAGACTTAGCATCTTACGTCTGCGTCTACAAGGTGGCGAGCGCAATTGTAGTGACGCTCAGAATTTTTGGGTTTTTCAAGAATCCTGGGCGGCACTGCGTTGTAATGGGCAGGGCGTATCAATAACCATCAGCTGAACGTCCTGCTCGTTTTGTCCCTTATTGTCACATTGTTCTAAAATCTCAGTATGAAAAAACTAAACTTTACACTTTATCTAAAATACAACCAGAAATTCTACCGTCAAAAAACATAATTATAAAAAACATGTTATATTAATTATTCTTTAAAACAAGTAGTAATAAAACATATTTAAATGAAGATGATTTAGAAAAAGAAACAAAATTATATAATAATGATTTAATAGTCGATCTTATAAACGAGTTTAAGATTATAGTCTTGAGTACCTAGATTACGTGATACTATGGTACTTGCGGGACGTAATTTCATTTTCGTAATCCATAAGAAATACAATCCGTGGTCCTATGTGGTTAATATTCGTACGAATATTTACTCTTTCACGCCTCACCTAATAAACGGATAATCATTATCATGTAATTCTTCACTTCTAGACGAATGGGTTGCGTACGGATTTGTTGGAGTACACAAAATGTTACATGTTCTATACCGATAATTTTAAGTAATGGCGAAATTTGCATGCAGAAGCGTAGTTTAGGCATTAATGAACTTTCAGATTTGCATAATAATATTTGAATTTTTTATAATCAATATGGGACGAGACAAGCAGGACGCTCAGCTATTGGTTATTGATACGCGCCGCCATTACAATACAGTGCCACTCAGGATTCTTGAAAAACACAAGTATTCTGAACGGTTATTGCGCTCGTCACGTTGAGACATAAGATGTTAAGTCTCATTTGCCCAGTAATTTCACTAGCTACCCTTCAGACCAAAACACAATAATGCTTACACATTACTGCTTCAAGGCAGAAATAGGCGCCGTTGTGGTACCCATAATCTAGCCGTCATCCTGTGCAAAGTAGCCTCCCACTGGTAAAAATATAAAATATTTTATATAAAATTATAAAAATAGTTAATAATTATAAGGAGAAATTTTATTGAAGTAGGCGTTACTTTGCGGAAATCCATAATTATCCAAATGATTTGAGTTTTTTTTAGCGTTAATTCCGCCAATATTTGTCTTGAAACAATTCGACACGTGTTTCGCCTCTGACAGACTGCATAACGAGTCTCGTGCCAGATTTTGGCGACTCAACATGTCCTGAGGATGCCTCGCGTAATTGCGAAACTCGTGTCGAATTGTTTAAAGACAAATATGGGCGGAATTAACACTAAAGAAAACGATAACGATTAACTAAAGAATAAAATAATGATACATATCTTATACATAGTAATTAATACGTTAAATATTTTCACTGCTTGGTAGTTTCAAGCAACACACTCTATAGACATCAAAGTGTCGTTTTATTCCCGTATAGGACGTTTCGAAGTAATACGTTCGCGTCGGTTGCGACCGGTTCGCTCAGCTTTTACTTTCGCCGGAGAAAGTTACACTCCGTTGAGGTTAAAGAGTGCATTTAATATGGTATTTGTAATATTCATATGCGGATATCCTGATTGTTATAATATTTATCGTTGTATTACACGTTTATATACAGATGGACTAAATATTAAATACGTCGCCTCAGCTGGCGCAATGCGCATGGATAAGATTAGTTACTTGAATATGTATATCTCATATGACTCCAATTTTACAGTTGGAATTCTACTCTTTCTAAATATTCGATAAAAGATATTCCGGGTTTGATACTCGTGAATAAGCCACATAAATTTGCCCGTAAGATTTTTTTTACACCTGCTACTGTAAGAGGGTATCCTTGAGCTAATTTATTGTAATTGAAAATGTTTCCAGGGTAAAGTGCGTCCTTTTAAACTCAAATGGCAAATCGGTCGGAATTATTTGACTACGCGAAGCAAAAACATTTTCTCAATTGGTATTCCTGTCATGACTATATGATTTTATAATATTCCGTCCCAGATGAGTAATATGTAGGGGTGTACCATTACATATCCTTAGCGCGTCAAGATTTCTCATCAACAGGACTGGAACACCATTTTTCAACCCCTGCTTATGGGAAGGTACTCCTGTAATTCTAAGGAGTTGATAAACTGTATAGAATACGATGTCAATAACATTGTCTAATGAATTTTTGTCGAGTACCTACTCGACAAAAATTTCCCTCCCGTCTGACATTATTTGTTCGTTTATTTGGCCTACGAGCTATGGTCTCATTTGTTGGCGCTGAAATTATCCTTTCACACAAGCATTCTCGATCGGTCATATCTATTTGTTAATCAGGAGAGACATTATTTTATAAATCATCGACAACTTAATCATGCCGTTACTGTCTGTTGGCATGATTATAATCTTCTTCGATTTTTAGCAAAGCAGCCGCATATTGTCCTGCTTGAGAATCACTCTGTAGTTGTACACGCATATTTGTATTTGTTGCTTTAAGGAAACAGTATCATAATCCTGTTCTCACATTAAATAACTCACTTCATTAAGTCTTTGTATGTTGCTCATTCCAAAATGAGATAAATCTACATGTTTATTTACTTATTATCAAATGCCTAAATACAAAGTTTCATGGTTTTATCTTTGAAAATGAAGAATTGCGTCAAATGCAAACTTTTGTTTTTTGTTATTTCAACCCATACATGTCATTACCACCGGCGCACCCCGTCCTGTCCAGACTCCAGCCGCGCACTACGAGCACACGTCCGCAGTATGAGACGGGACGTTATCGCGAACCCACTCCACTCACCCTGATGAAGGACCTCCGAATGGTTTGAAACTAGTCGGTATCCACACCGATAAATTGTGACTAAAACCGTATTAATAAATAGCCCTACATGCCCTTTTTACATCAAAAGGTACCCTTTCCCAAGGTCTAGTCAAATTTTTTAAACCAAACCATCATCCATCCTCACTTCTAGGATTAACACACAAATAAAATTTGAAAACAAAATTTTATGAACGATGCGGGACCTACGACCTCCGGCGTTCCGTGCCGGTGCTCTAACCAACTGAGCCAACCGTTCGAGTAATATCGTTACAAAGTCTTGTTTGCATAACAAATTGTTTAGATTTACAAGAGCGACATCTCAAGTCAATTTCCTAATATGTAAGTTGTTGGGTTGCTCAACCCCAATATTTTATCAACTGTAAAGTAGATCCTGTAGATAAAGCCACACAATCAAGATTCGAGTCCCACATCGTTCATAAAATTTTGTTTTCAAATTTTATTTACATTAATGAGTTATTTAACTCATATTATTTTAATAAAGAGTTTTTGTTTTCGAGTATATTTTTTTTTGTTTTTACTTTAAATATTTATGAGGAAAAATGTATGCTTAATATTTTATATGAAAGGGCTGGTCACAAATACTTAAAAGAGCCCATTCGCAGTAATGTTTACAAAGCAATTTAACAGTCGAGACAACTCTGAGAATCCAAATATGTGATGAAACGTACGAGAAGAAATATAAGTAGGTATGTGAATATAATACTGCAAATTATATTTCTTGCAAAAACTTGAGTTTTATGTGAGGGTAATGAACCAAAAGTGCATAATGCGTGAAGTGTTCAACTTTTTTGGCTTAAATTTACGTTTTTCTCGTAAAATTATTTCATATAAAAATAGCCTCATTGGGTGAGTCATCTATTATCAAGAAGAGTAAAATGCGTGTATGTCTGTTTTATCCTATTTTTCGTTTACAAATTTTTTGTTTAAGTGAAAAGTATTATGCGAAAATTTCTTTGAGTTGCCTAGTACTACACTGACATCTTTATATTATTGTAACAAGGAGAATTTAATGGAAAAATTGATGGTAAGAAAGAAGGCAAAATAGGAAAAGTCATTTATTCTATTAGCTCAAAAAGACAATAATGAATGTCAAAGATTTTACCACCACATCGTAAAAGTTGAGCTTTTAAGAGAAGAAATGGCAAGAAACTTATTGACACTCTATTTAATACAGTTTCAGCATTTTACATTACATTTTACACAATGTATGTAAAAGTAATGCATCGAAATAACTAAGGGTGTACAGCATTAAAATGCTCTACATTAAATATGTGTAGAATTGATATTTCTTTTTTTTTTGTTTGATTATTGAGTTATTTTCACAGTATTATCAGGCTATTAAATAATATAATTAATTGAACGATATTACGTTGAAACCATATTTTTTATGAAAAAAAAAGAAGCCCGCTGAGTTTGTTACGCCCGTTCTTCTTAGGTCTGAGGCATACTTTTTGGAATGAGTGGTAGTTTTTGACTTTCAATAAGTGATATCATTTCCTATTTTGAATAAAATTTTTTGGATTTCAAGCAGATTTACTTACTTAATAAGGTCACCCGTACGTTTGTTTGTCCTCTATTAGGAGATTTTTTTATGAAAGACCATAAAAAATATTATCAATAGTATCTAGTCTACTTACGGCAGTTTTCAATAACGTATTTCTAGTTACGGATACATTGCTATCACCGTTTAATGACAAGATCTTATCTATCCATAGTTTTGTCCAATTTAGTTATAGTCCAATGGTTTATGTATTGTATGTATGTATGATATGTTATTGAAATGTAAGTAAGCGTAAAAGGATAGATTTGTCTACCTCTAGTAAGTTAAACTAAGGATAGATAGGTTATTGAAAACGAACGTTAGTTAATTTACTAGAATTACTAGTCTATATTGACCTAAACTAATGTATTGACCCAGCAATCATATATGTTTTTTTTTCACGACATTAACATACATTAAAAAATATTTGAACGCTCATCATAACATCCTTGTTAGCAATTAAAAATCTATTAAATCATTATTCGAGCATAATCATACACAAAAAACGTAAATGGTTGTAGATACATGTCGGCTCATACATTTAGACGGCAGGAAGCTACAATAAAACAATGAAACTTGATAAAAAGCCGAGGTGAGACCGAACACCTCAATGATTTGTTTTTGTATGACTTGTATGAATAACGCTAGATAATCAGATAGAATGGTCATTCAGTGGTCGGTCTAAACTTATAATTCCCGACAGACTGACTTCTCTTATCTTATAGTGCTGCTTTGAAGACATTGATTGATTTTTTCGAAGACCGGAACTCGATCCATTTGACCTCGTGCAATGCAGAGCATTTCCAACTGTCGACCCAGTGCTCTGTGAACGGCTGGAAAAATTAGCATTGCGTAGAGACGTCGCTTCATTGTGTGTCTTCAACCGCATTTATCAAGGGGAGCGTTCCGAAGAGCTGTATCACCTGATTCTACCTTCGCACAACACACCACAAATTAGTATATCATCCCCACAATCTGGATGTGTGGCGGTCCTCCACAGTGCGGTTTTCAAGGAGCTTTCTTCCACGCACTACTAAGCTGTGGAATGAGCTTCCTTGTGCGGTGTTTAAGGGATGATACAACATGGGTACCTTCAAAAAAAGCGCATACAAGCGTCTTTAAATGCCGGCAACGCTCCTATGATTCCTTTGGTGTTGCAAGAGAATGTTTGCGGCGGTTATCACTTAACACCAAGTGATCCGTACACTTGTTGGTCCTCATTTCCATAGAAAACCTATTTTAATTTTTTTTACGAAATGGTTGCGTCTTCTAGACTTCCCTGTGAAATAAAAGAGGATTTAAATGTTACTTTGACCGCAGATGATAAGTCAACAATAAGGAATAGGTACCAATAAATAACATCACCTCCTACTCCAACATACTAGGAGTTCAATATCATAGAATAGATATCATATCATAGATACTGAAAAGAATGTTACTGAAAACACACCAACAATGTTTGACTGTGTCTCTGCGAGTAGTAACCTGATGACCGATGCCCGCGTGGTCAGCCTTGAACTGAGGACTTTTTATAATTGAATGCAATATTCGTTAAGATGTTATTCACACAATTGTAACTGACCGTGGCTTGGTGTGGGATGTGTTTACAATCGACAACAATTGGTACCATTTTGAGTAAGTATTTTAGTTTGCCAATACTTCTCACATACATGCTTACGCGTTTACATAATATATGTACATACACCAAATTCACATAATCTTTTTTAAATCAATATATTATATTTATATAATATAGTATTGAATTTCTTGTAATATGTTTCTGCCGTTATTTTTAATATTCCCATCTGAAAAGTTGAGTTTTAATGAGAAGAAATGGCAAGAAAGTCGTTGCTATTTCTTACACGCTTTTTAGTAGCTTCCTGTATGTATGTTTGTTTGTTTGTAACTGACTCATTTGGGCGCGATTTTGACTTTAAATGGCCAGATTTCGTTATAACTTTACAGTTTGATCGAGGAACGATGACAATACATTAATTTAATTAAATTATTCCTTTTTCAATTTACAAAATATTTTTTTTTGTTTATTTATACATATAATTTTCATCTATCGTCTATACGGCAGGAATTGATGTTAATTTTAAATTTCAAAATAAATTTTGTCTGTTTTAGTCTGGTTTTCTGTAAAATGAGTGTTTTTTCGATTTTTTAACTACTATTTATTTAAATCAATATTTACAGCTTCAGTTTTAAAGTTAAGTAATGCAAGAAAAATACTCAATCAAGTTTACACCTAACTTTTAAGTTAATTTTTTAGGCAAAAGTTTTGCTTAAACTGTTGACAAATATTATTTTACCAAAAGTCACTCGCCGTGGAGGGGGCGTGCGATGTAGACTACAGCATTTTCATTTCATTGCTACATCTTGGAAATGTTCTCCTTACTAAACTATATTATTATCATCTGGCATCTGTTGCTTGTATTCGTTGATAGAGTTTGCTTTATTTAATTTTTTATCAATTTCATTCAGATAATTATAATTTCATGCAATTTAACACTTTTGTTGTGTTGAAAGATGTTACGGTGTTGCGAATGAGCAACAAAAAAGATTCTTATTTAAAATGTTTGCAACATTGGACTGTGCGCGGCGCTGGCGAGTGGCAACACTAATCAAGATTGTAATGAAGCAATTATTTGGATTAATATTAGGTAACTATCCGATTGGTCGCCGGACTGGTTATCATGCTATTTACTAATTTATAATTCCACTTTCCAACGGATGATTTCTATTTTTATTGCTTTTCGTAGCGGCCTGTACCACCGGTACAAACCTTCACAACATTGTTCAGTGCTTACAGACGTAATGTATCAAGAACAAAGACCACAATTGAATGAAGTTATACTTCTTTAGGCGCGTTATGAAAAAATGATGAGAGTGAAATTTCAATATGCGCGCGCATCACTGTAACACAAAATTTATCAGGTTGAAGTTGGTTCCTAAAATTATCTGACGTTTTCTGACGTTTGACGTCATTCGTTATTTTTTTTTTGGTTTCTTCGTCCATTATTAGGACAGGCAAAGGGTTCAAGCTCATATAGCCATATTCATTATTTAATAATTAATTGTCAAAGCCAACTTTGCAAGATTGTTACAAGATTGTTCTTCCTTAAAAACGTAGAATCATTTTAATGATTTTTGCTTCGTTAGGCCAAAGAAGTATAACTTCTTGCGTGCATACATAAGTACACACACACCTTTTTTTTACATACAATCAAGCTATTCGTGATTTAAATCGAAGCTGAGATATTAGCAACTAATGTTTGTGTACAAAAGCGATACATACAATGTTGTAATTATTGTGTTAGCATGTTGTGTTATAATAACAAAACAAACATAGCTATAAAGCTCCGTCGGAAGTCGTCAAGTGCGTTCAAGTATTTATATGTCAAGCCTTGTTGGTCCGGAAATTATTACGAAACAACCGTTTGGTTCCGCCACGGCCGAGCTGTTCGTTGTGTCCAGACGACGTCAGTTTGTTGATTGGTCATCGTTTGTAGAGTGAACGAGTACGCAATACCAATCTCTATTGAGATCACTTAACAAATGGGAATGAGGAAGTTTTTTGATGGCATTATCTTTATGTAAAAAGAAAAATAAAATTTGAAAACAAAATTTTATGAACGATGCGGGACTCGAACCCGCGACCGCGTTCCGTGCGAGCGGTCTTACCAACTGAGCCAACCGTTCGAGTGACGTATCATTGAAAAATCTTGCATGCCTTGTTCAGCTTTGTACAACATGAGAGTTCAATAGATTAAAAAATTTAATACAACTCCATACTAGTACAAAAATATGAGAACAAATACTAATATTGTAAACAGTTAATGTTTGAAGGTGTTTTGTTATGTGGGGGGTAATATTCGAGCCAAAAATAGTCATAAGAGATATTTATTTTCTCAAAATAGATTCCATTAGAATTGTTTTTGATGTCATATAAATCTGTACCACCCATAGACTAAGTATAGTAACTAGACTAATTGATAGCTTCCGTCTCACTCACACGAGAAAAAGAAAAACTTATGCGAGTCTTATGTAAAGAAATGAGATAGAGTGATTAGATTCTTTGTTTCGCCAGGCGTGTCGGTTTTTTCAAGGTCAGCACACCCGGTGTGCTAAACAAACTTGACAGCGCTGCACAGATATTTTTTTACTTTTATTTGCGTCTATAAAAATAAGCTTTTATTGTTGTGAAACGTGTGAAATATCCACTATTTATTCAACATCAGTGACAATTTTAAGTAGAATCGAAGGAAATATGGTGCGATGTTGTGTTTTAAGATGTAAAAGTGATAGTGGAAGAACACTTGTCTTATATTATGTACCTATACATATGTATATTATGTAGGATATTATCTGTCTCATGTTGGCCACGCCAAACCAATGTCTAGTTACTATACTCGGTCTATGTTACCAGTTACCACCGGTTCGGAAATAGATGCCACTCTGAGAATCTGTCCAACGTTCTCGCTCGAAGCTATGTGGACGGCAGCGTTGTTACTCGTTACACCTCGGTGGTTACAATAAGAAACACTAGATCTCTTTATTAATAGTTTGTGCATCATCAAACTTCACGGTGTCGGTGGAATAGTCCCTCGTTCTTTGGGCGCCACGGTATTGTTGTTGGCAAACATCCGTTGCGTCCTCGCCGCGTCTTGCTTTCACAACTACCGCGAAATCAGTTTCATCTGTTTAAGCAAGTAATTTTATTGAATTATTTTTTCCGATATTATCACAGAATAGAAAATCTTTTGAGATGAAATATAGATGTTCTTTTTTCAATTATGTTAAGAAAAAAGGAGTTTAAAATATAACTTCAATTCTTGAAGAACTATCGAAGATTTAAATATTTCTATCGTATTATACACATTGCTGATGTTATATTATACTTGAAGTATTAATTAGGTAATTTCTAATGCTAATACGTAATGTTATTGTCGATTCTGTTTCATTTTAGTTGTCTTGTCTATAATATTGTAGATTTTAGGATATTCTAAACAATAAACTCACTGAAACTACTCTAAAAAGCAGCTTAGAAAAATCCTTCGAAACCCGTCTAATGGCTTCGTGGAATATAATCGCCGCTGATTCAGGACAGGAGTAATAAAAAGTGTGTCTCTTGGTTTGTCTTTATTTTATAACCTAGGTCCTAAAGAATCATTGAGAGAAAAATTTGAAGAAATAAGCATCTTAACTGTTGCCTCTCAATATATTCTTCATAATGTTATGTATAAACATAACATCATAAGTGAATTTGCTAGAAACTGACGTAACCATAACGTTAACACCAGGTACAAACATAAACTAATAATGCCTACTACTCGGCTAAGTCGAGTTAGTTAGTCTTTTGTGTAGCGTTGTATATTGTGATTTTACAACAAGATCCCCGATAATTTTGTGTGGTAAAGGTTACTATACTATAAATGACATTCTTAATAAAACCACTGATTGGGAATAGAGCGACCGCCCACAGGCTCTTCAATAATAAATTTTATTGCATGGTTTCACATTGTAACCATATATTTATAGACACAGGGAAGCCCGCTGAGATTGTTGCGCCCGATCTTCTCAGGTCTGAAGCATACCTTTTGGAATGGGTGGTAAAACTACCACTACTTTTATTTAGTGATTATATATCCTATTATGAATAAAAATATTTGAATTTGAATTAAACAAAAGGAAGATACGAGACGGGCGCTGTTTTGTGGATTTATTATCAATAATTCATTTAAAGTCTTCAAAGTCTACTTACTGTCGTTGTCTTAGCTGAATGTACTGGAACTTCACAACATTTTCCGAAGACTATCAAGCACTTATCTATACTAATATTATAAAGCTGCAGTGTTTGTTTGTTTGTTTGTTTGTTTGAACGCGCTAATCTCTGGTACTACTGGTCCGATTTGAATGATTCTTTCAGTGTTGGGTAGTCCATTTATCGAGGAATGCTATAGGCTATGTTTTTTTTTTCAAAATTAGGGATCCGTAATAAAATTGCTATTTTGTAACACAAGGTGTAAAATCGAAAACCTATTTTTGCGTGCGCTGCAAAAACTATTGACAATAGAACAAAATGATGTACAGGCTATAATATAGACAATATTTTATTACTTATAAAACTATCGCGTGAATTATACTTTATATGGCAAAACAACGTTTGCCGGGTCAGATAGTTATGTATAAATTTTTAGTCACTAATCGCCACTTTTGTTCGATGTCGTGATTTTCTGAATAAAGATGCAAATATGTTCTTTGATAAGGATTATTTATTAAGTTTTTGATTGCTTTGAATTTTTATTAACTTTTCGGTTCAAAGCAGATTACGTTTATTTTTTCACCTTTCTTCTTTATCTTTTATCTTTTCTTTGAATGAGTTCATCCAATAACGAGCTGCATCTCCATTCACTACATATTTAATGTTTACTTAATATTAATTAGGCAACATTTATTTGAATCAACCTTCATTAGTGACGATATTCAACTCAAACGTTGGAGCGACCTTAACTACTGTAATATCTACAATGCTGGCTCTTCCCACGAATGCTCATGGTTTGTCTTCTAAATAAATGTTTAGAGAGGTCACAGTTACAGGTAAAACGTGTCTCGAAAACAGAGTTCTCGTTGTTTTTGAAATAAATTATATGATTTCGTGGTATCACGAGTTTGAGATTATTTTCGCAACGGATATGTGCCATTGATGCAATTTTAACATAATTTTGATATTTTAAAGTGAATACTTGTTTAGGTGCGCTGAGCACTTATTGTGGGAATTGAATGAGACTGAGCCGTTACGCTCGGGTATGTAAAGCAGTTGGCTCGGGAGTGCGATCAGTTACAGCAAAATATAACCCAATTATTTATTACACACTATCAGAATTTCAATGAGTTCTTTATGAATAAATAACTGAAAAACCTTACAAAATCGTATAATTAACCACGCGTTTGTGACATTTCCACTTCTGACGTTTCTTTTTAGGATTTTTCAGATTAAAACATCGTTGTATTGAAATTGTTTTTAGTTAGTATGAAAGACATTATTAAAACCATGGCTTCCATCTTTCGCTATTTATTCAAATTACCTACTCGTCATAATATGCAAAAACAAAACTAGTAACAAAAATATATTTTTTAAATTCCCAATAGCAGTAAGTTAAACATAAAAATAATGCATTTGTGCAGATATTATTGTAGTGAATCAGGAATAACATAAAACTTGTAAAATAGAAGACAGTACTGAATGCATATTTTTGTTTCACTTACAGAAAAGTGATATTTAATCCACACGACTTTAAGTAGAAGTTTAAAATTACTATAATGTGTAATTGGCATTAGAAAAGTTGAAAGACCGGCTAAAAGGTGGGCTGATGATGTAATAGTATACGCTGGAAAAGACTGGCAAATATTTAGCAAAGACCGTATAGTACCTATGGAAGAGAATGGAGAAGGCCTTCACCCGAAAAGGGGCCCTTACTATTAATTAAAAAATTAATTATTAAGAAATAATCAAAAACTTAGAAACATAAACCTTTTGATCTGTTTTTAATTCTTATAATATTCCATAATTATAAGTTTTAAATTTTTAAATTTAGTATAATTAATTTTGTAATTTAGTGTGGGAATAAAAGGTTTTTTTATTTAATTTATTACAATGAGTGATAATTACTTAGCAATAAGGGAAACGAAGTTCTCTTCTTATTATATTCTTATAATTGTATAACTATCATAAACTACACAAAAACAACTTCAAGTCGTGAAAACAACGCGGATGTGTTAAAGTTCAAGTTTTTATAGGACAGTGGTAAGTGATGAGTAAGTAAGGAGATAAAAGAACTCGTGTACTAAACTGGTAGCTGTTTAAAAGCAACCTCAATAGTAGCCGCTTAACACGGACTAGTAAAAAAAGAAGGACTCCGCGCCGTGATATTAGCAAGTGAAGCACCTTTCGTTTTTGCTAGTGTGTGTGCGGTTACGGGGTATACTAGATACACAATTTTTTCTCCCTTAAATAATCATAAATTCGCAAATACTTTTATGTTATTGTTTTTACACTTTCTCACAACGCACGACGGCCATTTTAAAATATTTTATTGGGACGCAAACTGATATGTCACAGATGATGACAATTCTCATAATGGCCGCCTATCGGCCGGTTGTAGTGTAAGTGTGTGCGTGGGACTGTGTATTTACACGTTAATCGGTTTGATTTCGTGCTACACTGTTATGTAAGGTGACACGGAGTCCTCATTTTTTTACTAGTCCGTGCCGCTTAAGATGAAGTTGCTTTTAAAAGTCAGTGTTTCTCGCGAGTCAAGTGTCCAGAGTGTAAAATAATCTTTTCGCTATAGTAACTATTATTAAGTATTCACTAATAATTTATAGTTTTATACTTACTCTCGCCTAAACCACTGATCGTATAGACACGGAACTACCACCATTCGATGCGAAAATTATCTCAGATGGTTTATGACTACTTATTTTTTGAATGCCAACGTTCCTTCATTAATTTCTATCCTTTCAAAATTCGATCCTGGCTATATAAATGACAGATAAAAGTAAAGGACTAAAAAAAATGCTACTTATTTTTGTAGTTATTTTAAAAATGTATAAAACTATAAATTATTAGTGAATACTTAATAATAGTTACTATAGCGAATATACTCTTTGAAAATGTCTATACTCTACGACATAGCATGGCATAGTATTAAAATCATTGTTTACAGTACTATAATGTTGCCAAAACAGCTCAGTTGTTTTGGTGCGACAGATCTAGGTTATTTAGGTTAGGTATGGTAGGTTCATAGAAATATCAGGTAGTACATACCTTCATGCATAACTTAAATTGCATTATTATGTTATTTCTGTTGAGTCCAGTTATAATTTTTTACTGTTATTGGTGAATGATGAGTACAGTTTTAATTGGATCTCAGGATCACATAAAATATCCTGTACTTGTTATAAGATGATAGTTTTATCCTGTTATCTGTTATTGATACCTGCTGGTCGCACATAGCTCAAGATAGAGACACATGGTATTCTTTATAGGAGGCCTTCACCCTCACTTGAAGAGGGGTTCATGCAAACAAACTTATATATTATTATCCAGACCTAAACATATACATCTAAATAATATCATAAAATCTCTTATTTATATTTTTTTCTCTAAATTATGTATGTATCTTACTTTTTGCATGAAATAAAAGGCTTATTATTATTATTATTTATCTGTTATTGTACCTAATCGTAAATAAATAAATAAATAGATAAAAACACGTCACCTGATGTTAAGTGATCACCAGAGGAATCAAGCTCCTGTTTTCAGCCTGTTATGAGTGTAAATAGTGGATATACTTATAATTTCAGACATCATTCCATATGTATATTTTTATTAAAAAAAGTAATAATATTGTATATTTTTATCAAAAAGTGCAAAAAAAGAATTCTGGGAGAGTTTCTTGCACCGCTTCTCTCTCTCAGAGCGCCATTTGTTTCCGAAGCGGTAGTAGTATCTAGTATATTAGAAATGACATCAAAAATAATTCTAAAGGAATAAATTTTGAGAAAATAAATGCCTTTTATGCCTGTTTATGCCTTTTATGCTCAGATGGAAGAAAACCCAAAGTTCGTCAGAGGCGGTCGAGAGGCCGCAAGATTTCTTTGTTATAAACACAAAATGATATGGATGAAACATCTTTGCTACTTCAATTATAGTCGTTAACATTCCAGCACACTTGAGGTACTGCGTAGAGTCACAACCTTCACATGTAGTAGCCGATAAGGCTTTATGTAACATTCACCTACGAGATATCCATCATAGCATATAAAATATAATAGAAGGCTTGTTTATACTCGCAGGTGTGCCGACATTGTAAGATATATAATGGCATGAACATAATTTGCCTACTCCAAATATGTTATAAGAGCATATATTTATTGACATATAAACTCAAATATTATTACATATCTATACTAATATACATAATATGTATAAAGCTGCAGTGTTTGTTTGTTTGTTTGAACGCGCTAATCTCTGGTACTACTGGTCCGATGATTCTTTCACTGTTGGGTAGTCCATTTATCGAGGAAGGCTATGTTTTTTTTTTCAAAATTAGGGATCCGTAATAAAATTGCTATTTTGTAACACAAGGTGTAAAATCGAAAACCTATTTTTGCGTGCGCTGCAAAAACTATTGGCAATAGAACAAAATGATGTACAGGCTATAATATAGGCAATATTTTATTACTTATAAAACTATCGCGTGAATTATACATTATATGGCAAAACAACGTTTGCCGGGTCAGCTTTTTTTATAAACTTAATTTAAACATATAAATGTACTAAACTAAAAATCAATAATATACCACCGTTATCAATTTTCTTTTGTTACTTAGCACACACACAAACATATATACACACACATGCTTCTATACACACTCACGTACACACACACACACGCCAATTTCTTTTATTTTTATTTTGTATTAATATAGGGGAAGAGACTGGACCTCATGACACAGGGAATCCTAGTGTGATGCCAGAATACTTGTAAAATTAAGATGCCAGAAAACTTTGTATGAATGTATACTTTGTAATAGATATTTTCAACTATTTAACTAATATGGTACCCCAATAAATTCTTCTATTCTAATAATCCACTGTAAGTTTGTATGTAAGCAAAACTTCTTAAGTATTGCTGTTCACCTACTCCCAGGGTGGGTGGCCAAAGCCCGGTGACTTGTAAAAGGGAGCTGAGCGACGAGTTTTTTGCCACAGCTGTATATAAAATATGCGGATACTATCCCTCCAACACTGACCTTAACGCCAGGTCGATCAAAATGTAGCCACAGAGAAAAATGTGACATTCTTCTCTCCCGGCCAACTTGACAGACATCATGTATATGACTAATCAAATCATCTAAAATAGACCCGGGCCATTTTAGAACCTTATGTACATGGCATTAATAATACTGCTCTCCGTCATTTGAATGAGGTGACTCTTCAAAAGCATCTTTTAAATACACGGGGCAATTTCGATCCAACTGGAAAGGGAGCCTCGTTATTAAGCTTCTGAGGCTATGAAAGTATAGTTGTTACTTGTAGGTACGCACATAACATTATATGGAGAGGCAACAGTTAAAATTTTTGGAGTTAACTCCTTAAGAATCGATTTTCATATAAGACGCCCGGTATGAGAAAAATATGGAGAGTAAAACCTACACATCAAATGGGATAGTAACGTTTTTGGTGCGCATCATTTCTCGTGCACCTTTCACTTTTCAGTTTGCGTGACAGTCTATAATGACAGTTTTATAATATCTTTATATATTTTTTTTAATTAATGCTAGTCTGTTTGTAACCGACTCCATTGGACTTTATTTTGTTTAGTACCTGTTCAATCACAATCGTTCTTGAGGAGTAAACTCATGTCGTGCGTCGGAGCTGACATTTTATTTCTTTATATTTTCCTTAGTACGAATAGCTCTTCTGCAGAAGACAGTTAAGAAAATAGATGTTATAGTGAAAATAATTTAAATGATTGAAATAATTCGTTTTACTTTGTGAGAACTCGACCAAAACGAGTTTTCAACGAAAATACTGCGCAATATGTTTTCATCCGCAGTTTCGAGTTCGTTGATTTTAAAAAGATTTCTTGTTTTTTGTAAATTGTGTATATTTTATAACTTTGTTTGCACGTGGGTCAATGACTTGTGTATTTTTTGATATTTGTTGACCTCTAAATCGAACAGAAGATGCCGTAGAGTTTTTATGCATACCATTGTCAACGAGGCGGGCTTGATTGAAGGAAGGTGATTCGCTGATTCTGTATTGATGTCCGATAAAGAAGTACTATTCATCTTATTTAAACATTCTTAGGTATATTTTAACTTACGTAAATATCACTCTGAATTATTTATCAATGTGACTCGAATTATTCAAGATGGAAATATTTGACTAGACCACAAATATCTTTATTTTCGAAACGATTAACTTTTGGGCTACCGTTTAGTTAACAAATATTATTAAAATTGCAAAGCAGTTACGGCTAAATATACACAGATATACCTGAGATTCCGAGGTGAGATAGTCAGCAGTTGGGGGCCCCTGCTAATCCACTAGGAACTGCTTGTGCTAAGGTGCGTGTTACTTCCTCTCGGCGTGTAAAGGAAAAGGATATATGCGTGGCGTTACACCGAGAACTTAATGCGAGGCGATTAAGTCGTTGACTACTGATGGAGTATCACTTTACTATTATAATACGCGTATTTTGCGTTCTGCTATTTGCGTGCGAACTGTGCAACTTGCAAGTGTCCGGTGATAATTTTTGGTTATTAAGTGGCGCAAGAGACAACTGGCCTTAGATTAGCCACTCAGATGACAAAGCGTCTGTTGTCTATGGTATCTCTCTATGTTTCATTTACAGGAATCGTCTGCGCAATAATTTGCCATTACACGATTACAAGAAAAGAGAATAGATAATTGCGACGCATCCAGTTCATTTATCCAATAAAATCTATGTACATAATATATAAAAAATAATTAACAAAAAATCAGACAAACTTCAAAAACACTATTTCAAAACAATAGACATAATATGCACTAAAATGTATAAAAATAATTGCGTGTTTTATACAATCTAATTAATTAATCTAATTCTGGTTACGATTATTGTTATTTTTGGAATCGGTGTCCTTCCGCGGCGACCCGTTCTCGCCTCCTCACATCTCAACTATGTATGTAGTTACACACCTATCTTGGATGACACCGACTCCAAAAATTACAATAATCGTAACTAGATGTAGATTAATTAATAAGATTGTATAAAAATACGCAATTATTTTTATACTTTTTAGTGCATATTATGTCTATTGTTTTGGAATAGTGTTTTTGAAGTCGGTTGTTTTTTTGTTAAATATTTTTTTATATTTTCATTTTTAGTGAATTTGAAGTACACTAACTAAGAATTTGTCTAAATATGTGTAGATATACTAAATTTTTTAATGCAGCAATGAACGTAAGCGCTTTGCGATTTGATTACAGACAGTTCATGATGCAGAAATTCTGCCACAAATCGCACCGTTACTGTAAGTCGTTAAGGAGTCCAATTGATCAACATATTCAACTATGACAGTAACTTGACCATAACTATGTTATGGTAGATGGCTTAAATATTCGGATAGTAAAAAAAAGTTTCAGCCGAGTATCGTTAATTTGCTCCTAAGAATTGAAGAATCCCGTTACTTTGTCATGGATTTCGTAATCAGAACCTAACCAAACTCTCACCAAACTATCTTTCAAGTATATCCTTTCCAATAAAAAAAGAATCATCGAAATCGGTTGGCGCGATATTGAGTTATTCGTAAATTTATCTATCATCATCCACTTTGCTATAAGTATGTATAGCAAATTTAAGACTTTTATGGTTTTCTCATGGATGTCATTGTCAGATCTGGACCAAATTACAATGGGACCACGCGAGAAGCACCAGCTTTCAAATAAAAAAAGAATTATCTAAGTCGGTAAACCCAGTCGAACGTTTTGAGGTAACAAACATAAAAAAACATAACGACGAATTGAGAATCTCCTCCTTTTTTGAAGTCGATTAAATAGGAGGAAAATAGGATTCGTTAATAACCACTGTAGGTACATATTGGGATGAGAATGTTGGTTATTCGACTTGAAATTTTTCGTAGATGGTTTAAGACTCTTTTTTATTTTAACTTTAAACATATAATAAATTAATTACCTTCATATAAATTTATTAAATAAATTGTTGAATTTAGCATAACTTTAATTTTTTCATCGATAATAATGAAAAATGTTAAATACAATTTATTAATTTATTTTCTATTATTTAATTCATAGTTTTAATTTATACTTATCTTACAGTGATGGAAGTAAAGACTTCCTCACGTTCCTATACCGGATATATTTGTGAATTTATACAAAATTACCCAAACACACCAAACACGAATTATTTAGTTCCACAGTGTTATATTATGTCAAATGAAAGAACTTGTTGCAAGGAACTTACTTTTCTATCATTCCTTCCCTTATCTCTTTAATTTTTTTAGTATATATCTTTAGGTATGAATTATAAATTATGAATTAAACTTCAGCTTGTCCAAGTTGACAAGTTTCTTCATACTTAACAGTATCTATGATAAACTTTAAGATGCACGTGGTTTTAGTTATTAAAAGGAGCATTTAAGAAACCTTAAGAAGTAAGAGTCGTGTTCTTCGTATAACAAATTTATTTACGCACTAGCTTATGCCCGCAACATCGTTCGCGTAGATAAAGGGTTTTTAAAAATAAAAATAAGGTTGTAATTAAAGATTATCTCATGTCCTATTCCAGTTCCGGTTTCCGTTTTCGCTCCCATTACCAACATATTATATTATGTATTTTATTGCGATGAAGATTGCTATGGCAAACTAAACATACTATTGGTATAGTATAGTCTGGTTATCGACGTGGATTTTTCCGGAAAACAATGTAGTCTATGTGCTTTCCCAAGATCCAGTCTATCACTTTACCAAATTTCATCAAAATCGGTTCAATAGCTCTTGCGAAAAAGCGTAACCAACAAACTTACATTCCATTTATAATATAATTAGGGATTTACGTTACATTCAGTGGACGACCTTCACCCAAACACAATTAATTACTAACAATAATTAAGTAATGAGCAGTGATGTGCGCGTTTTGTACATTCATCATAATGAACTGTCAGATCTTATTCGACGAACGGCTCTAATTGATTGGCGCGAGTTAACCCGCTCTTAGCGAATGATTAATGTATCTATTAAATGGTTGCAACTACGCGGAAACCTTAATGGCTTTTATAATCTGAGGTATGATTTTAAGGAAATGATAATGTTCTTCTGGTTATACGTGATATGAAGGTTTTTTCAGTAAATTGGTAAATAATTATTTTGTTTAATACTAATTATACATCCATATATCTCACTCAGCCCAGCTTCCCTGTGCGGTGTTTCCGTGACGATACGACATGGGTACCTTCAAAAAAAGAGCGTACACCTTCCTTAAAGGCCGGCAACGCTGTTGTGATTCCTCTTGTGTTGCAAGAGAATGTGGGCGGCGGTGATCACTTAACAACAGGTGACCTGTACGCTCGTTTGTCCTCTTATTCCATAAAAAAAAGCCCAGCCAAAACTTGAAAACACTGTCAAATAAAATGTTTACTACTTGAAAATATTTTTTATAGTATTAATGAATATTTAAATAGGTGTTAAGTTTTTGCATGCTTTTTATTTAAGCTGGATAGAAGACACATTGTAATATTTAAGATCCGGACATATCCTATTCCAAAGCAAAATAAATAATTTCATTTCATTTCAGTATCGGCACTATTCCAGACATCTGACGATTTCCTCACAGAAAAACTAAACACCACTTTGTAAAACCCGAGGATAGAACCCGAGAGCTCAGGCACAGCATGTCGTAATTGCTGACGTTGCGCCAGCGAGACAGATTACTTTTGCTGTTGTGGTTAAGTATATTTCATACAACAATTCGAACGAATTTAGAACTAATCGAATTTTATGTATGCCCGGTAAAGAAAAAGATGTGGAGACAAGAAAAATTCGAATAATTTTTTTTTTAGAATCTGGAGTACTTCATTTAAGCCAATTTATTAATATACTTAATTCACATAATGTTTTTTATGTATTAACATAAACGGACGAGGCGAGTAGGATGTTCAGCTTATGTTAATTGATACGCCCTGCCCATTACAATGCAGTGCCGCTCAGGATTTTTTAACACCCTAAAATTATGAGCGGCACTTCAATTGCACTCGTCACCTTGAGATAAAAGATGTTAAGTCTCATTTGAACAGTAATTTCACTAGCTACGGCGCCTTTCAGACCGAAACACAGTAATGCTTACACATTACTGCTTCACGCCAGAAATAGGGGCCGTTGTGAAAGTGAAATTAAACATAATTAATTCACGCCATCTTCTGCTGCGTGCATTAGCTGCCTAGCAATGTTTTGGTTCTAAAGAGACGTAGCGCACCTATGAACTTAACAACATGTCTCAAAGTGACGAACGGAATTGTGATACCGTGTCGAATCATGGGCTCTTTAATAATCCCAAACTGCACTGCATTGTAATGTGGTATCACTTACCACCAGGCACAGGTCTTGTTAGTATCTTCACTTAAAAAAAACAAACCTATAATCAACACTAAAATGCCGAATCGTCTAGGTCTTATAAATATATAAAGATCATCAGCGAGATGATATTGTGGTGTTCCTTCGTCCGTGGATTCATTCCAAGACTGGGTATTACTTTCTAGTGTCTAGGTTATATATTATTTCGTCCCATTTAAAGAATTTGTTAAATTTCAAAAGTACTTAAAATTATTTTCAAGAAATCTTTACAATTTATAACTTTTGATTTACTGATTATATTCGTGACTATGTCGAGAACAGTGTGTATTGAGAGGGTGTGTCATGAGCAAGCGTCTCTAATGTTGTTTATTGGTGTCACGCGTCACGTCCACTCCAAGCCGTCTGCGTCACGGTAGATCACACGTCGGTACTCTTCTACTGCCAGGTTAAAACACTGCAATATTTCAAGATTCAACATCAGGTGATCTATTCGCCCAAATTTTAGGCGAAATATGCAACCATATTAATTATATCAAAAAATATATATTTTTCTCACATATTTGATATTTTCAAACTACACGAAGCGATATTTGAAATAATTAATTTCAAATACAAATCAAATATTTAGCGACAAAAAATCTGGCGAGAACAGCTTTTGTCTTAAAGTTTACAATTAATATAAAATTAAGAAACTCATCTCTGATAAACTGAATGTAATTAAACCAGATTGACTTTCGGAATTTCGCAGTGAAAGCTTTTTAGCGGTGCTGAGCACTTTTCTTGAAATGGGTATAAAATGTTAAACTCGCGTCAGGACACGTGGCCTGATCGAAAATTCGTAAGACAGTCGTTGAAATTATGTATTAAATATATATACTCCTATTCAAACCTTTTTATTTCCGTTGCCTAAACTGAAAACAAAACAAATGCAATAAAACCAACAATGGCTCTTACACTAATAGATTACAAAAAGTAATTTGTATTGAGAGCGGTCGTACGCTGTCGTACCACTTCAGTGCTTGTCACGCCTGCTTTGACATCAGCAGACTGTACCAAATGACCCACTGAACTCACTATAGCTTGATCATTGGTGATATAACAGTAATATAACAATAATAGGCAATAATTCATAAAGCATTGTAGTACCTCTGCCGTTTTTGCTTCACAACTCGTAACTGTCAATAGGACACAATAGAATATTGACTCTTTATTGACGCGCGAAAGATTTTACGAAACGAATATTTTCAAGGTTTAAAATAAGGTTTATTTAATATAGTGAATTTAAATTATTTGAAGACTTCTGATAGATAACTAAAATACAAAATAAAATAAAAAGCCTTTTAATTTTTCTTTTTCTTTTACATTATAAAGTTTTACATTTAAAAAAAACTGTAAAATAGTGGACCTATATGCATTTAAGTAAGAAGAAAAATATGGTTGCAAGAAACCCTCTCAACGGAAGGTGAAGGACTCCTCCAGAGTGGACCAGTGTTCTCTATTTTGCAGTTCGTATCCAGTTGGTAACCGCTGTTTTTACAATGTCGTCTGCTCTGACAGATACGCAGGAATATTTATTTATTTAATACATCACAAAATCCACAGAACTTAAGTTAGGTTATTATAATACTATTGTAGAACTTACTTCTAATAATGGATGTTCAATATTTATAATAAGACGTGGTATTTGTGTGAGTGCGTGTGCGCGTGTGTTTGTGAATTACTTTTAATTTATACCTTCCTTTAGATTTTTATTAATACTCCAAAAAAGCAGCATTTACTGTTATTAAAAAGTTCAGTTGTGTTAAATTGTTTATTATAGTTGCATAGAATGCGACAGATTATCGAATTCTCATAATAATTGGTGTGACTCAGCGGGACTTGGAATAGAGACGCATGTCTAGTGCAAACTGGCACTCGTAAATATAAGAATAGTTCAGTTAGCTGTATACTGGCGATCCTACCATGAACTACTATGTTATGAAGGAAAGAGAGATCCAGAACCTTACGCCTGTCCTCAAGTGATATCATGTTATGAAACCTGCAAGATTCGAGATAGTCCACGTAAATGTGTCGTGCGCGAGAGTTGAGATGTTTTTAAAAAAATCTTGTATGTTTTCTATTTTTTGGACATGTGTTATGTATCGTGGGTTCCATATATTACTGCAATATTCGAGAATACTTCTTACGTATGCAAAATGTTTAATACATTTTATGTCTGGATGATTTACTGATACGCAGAATGAATCCGTATATTAGGAAATGTACGCATGTGTCTCCTCATCATAATTCATCACTGGGACCTCAGTCTGGCAAAGTGTGACAAGATCCTAGTACCGTCAGTTAGAATCTCCGCAGCGTGCAGAGCGACTTTGGCAGTACGATATTTCGAATCAGTGTGAACCTGGTACATAATGATAATAAAATACAAGTTGTAAGTAATGGCTTTCTAAGCAATAAATACTAGTGAGTTTTGTACTTTTGCCACAATAGTTTTACAAATTTACAACAACAAATGAACAAATAGTTCATAATGTAATTAAATCTAAATTAATAGTTAATTTATAACACTTAATAATTATAATATAACAAATAAAAATAAAAGTTATCATTACAATTAATTAATTAAGCATCAGGTAATTAAATTTGATTAGGTTGATCGGTGGTGAGTTATGCCTCAAAAACTTCAAAAATTATTTTTTAAGTTCTGTTTTAAGTTCGACTCAGTCAACGAGTCGGTCAAGTCGTGTGGCATTTTATTAATCAGTCAATAAACTATGAAAGGTGTTGTTCTTTCACCGAACGCGTTCGATGCACAATAATTAAACTCTTTACTAAAAATTATAAAATTTTAAGATTTGCTACAAATAGTAAGTTTCTAGCCATTTCTGAGAGCCCGACGTTTTGCAATCAGAATGAAACGAGACTCTATTAGTAAACCCACGATGCCATATCACTGGCCTATATCTCAGTAACTGCTTTAGTATAGAGACAAATTATATCCGATTTTATCTAGTTGTGATTTTACAAGGAACCAGAGGTTAAAAAAGATCGCAATTTGCGGTCTTATATATTTGAAAATTAAGTACATTTATTTACTCCTTTGTAATCAAATATACTCTATTTCTTCTAGTAAAAGTTGGCAAACCTAAGGTGTACCAGACACGAGATGAGAGAAATATTTCATATTATGAAGCCATAATGAGCGCTGGATTTATCTTTGTTTCGTAAATATCGATCCCCCAACTAACAATAATAGTTATTATATTCATTCACGGGAATAAACCAAGAATATGCAGAATGTTGACTATATCGCTGACAACACTGACAATACAACGAAAACTTCGAATGTAAATAAACGCGGGAAACGTTATACATCCGTAAAAACAATCATAAGCAAAATGCCTTTTTTTATACAATTTTCATATTTTATTATTTACCAAGTTAGTGCCGTGAATATGGTGGTGGTGCAATAGGGCCGTGAATATATATAATAACAATAATTGTTAGTTGTGGATCGACAAAATGTTGACTACTCGTATATCGCTGACAACACTGTGAATACAATGATAATTCTGAAGTTTCTGAATGTAAATAAACTCGCTACACGTTATACGTCCGAATAAAACAATCATAAGCAAAATGTCTATTTCTATATTCAAATTCAAATATTTATATTGAAAATAGTATGTGACATCACTTATTGAAAGTCAAAAACTACCACCCATTCCAAAATGAATGCCTCAGTACAATTTGCATATTCTTGGTTTGTTCTCAGGTATAATTTTATACCAAGTTTATTATTAGGGCAGTGAATGTATATAATAACAATAATTGTTAGTTGTAGTTCGACAAAATGTTGAAAACACTGTCAATTTTGAAGTTTTCCGGATGTAAAAAATGCGGGAAACGTTATACGTCCGAATAAAACAATCATA
>CATIXQ010000024.1:3246280-3426564 GCA_949711755.1 Leptidea juvernica
CAATAAGTTTTACTTGTAACACTGCTATCAATCGAGAGTGATTCGACTGCCAGGTTCTTAGTTATTGAATTTGCAAATCAGAACAAGTTTCTCATGTGACCAAATAAGGCGCTAATTCCTCATGTTTAAATATGGCGCCAAATTCCAAAAGATTCTTTTTATTGTTTTTGTTTGAATTAATTTTGTTTTGTTTTGTATAAAGACTTAGTTTACCTCGCTTCGCTCAAATATACGCCACAGCGAAGTGGTACGACGAGCGACTGCGGCATCCTAGTACCAAGTTTATTTCTTAGGCCATTAGTGTTATATACTCTATGAGTGATCCGAACAATGCTGTCTGTGACATAACTCACGCATAATCGTCGCTTATAGAGTCTGTGAACTATGCTATTGTTACATAAGAGCCACATCCAGTCCCACAGAACACACCACAGTGACTCAGCGAGTGTTGCAACATTGTCTTCAATATTTTTTAACACTTCTGTCATTCTATTGTTATTCAAATCTGACAACTTAATTAGATTATAAAATATTTGTATCGCAATTAATACAAGCTATAATTAGCTTCTGGAAACGTCCGCAGTTCATAACATATTTAAAATAAAAACTATATTTAAGCCTTGGCCTATTATTAATTGAAATGTGAATAAATTTTTCTTTTTTTTTTATTAATGTAAAACCACGGCACGCATACCCTTTTTTATATAATATTTATGTATATTACTAGTATTTTATTTAATATCTTTTTGTAAAATAATACAATTGAAATTATAGAATATATTTTTCATTTTTTTATTGTAAGAGATCTACCAATACACAAATGTTTTTATGAATAGGATATTTAGTTGACTCATCTCACCGTATCCAAAACAATAAAGCTATATCGTAACGCATCACAAAATGAACTGTTAGCGTTACCAACATATATATAATTTTAATACATTTATAATTATATATTTGGTTGATTTTATATAATTTGCAGGATTTATTTAATAAATTGTAATAATCTATTAAAATGTAAAATAGAGACAGTCAACTGATAACACCAAGGTGACGTTGTCAGTTGACCACGAATACAAGCATTCAAGTTGTAGCATCGGTACGGGTTGGTCGATTAAAATGTTTTAAATTCTATTATTACAGTAATTTGTTACTAAATATAATCTATAAAAAACGAACTTTAATCCTTATAAGGTTTGGTCTAAAAACAGTGAACAGCGCTATAGACCTATGGTGTACCGTAATACGATACGAAGGCTTAATTTGATATGTCGTAATACGTAATTTGTCAAAACAGCATAGAAAGAAGTACAATAGGTGTCAAAAGAAAAGACCGAGAAAAATTAATAGACGTTAAAAGTAAAACCAAGTTTAAGAATGCATACACAACATACAAACAGCTGAAGTGGAGGTGGACAGGGCATATGATGAGAGAAAAGCAAGAAAAATGGACAAAACTTACCACAGAATGGTACCCTTTAGACGGAAAGAGACATAGAGGAAGACAGGCTAAGAGATGGGAGGATGACGTTAAGAAAATAGCGGGTTCGACATGGACTCGCCCTGCAAAAATGAGAAAAGTCTGGAGAGCTTTAGAGGAGGCCTTTGTCGGAAGACAAGTTGTAACCGAACTACCGTTTGCCGATAATCAATAGATATTAAAATTGTTAGTATATTAGTTAAACTCTAGTTAATAGTCAAAATGTGTTTTTTAGATAGTAGTCATAAGTAAATTAATTTTAGGCACACGAAACTACTCTGTGTAAAACTTGTTAACTACAATAAAGGCTTTTTATTTTATTTTATTTATTTATTTTAATGCGTAAAGCTCTTTCTTTCTCTACGCTAACTAACAGAAAACTAACAATTTTGATAATAATATGTTTTTATTTTAATTTCAGGTAAATATCTTATGACATATCGTCTTATATTCATACGCGGTATAGCCGGGACTAATATACAACGTATGCAGGTATGTACACAGTGAAAATTTTTGAAACAGCCAAAATATTCAAAGATATGATTCGTTTTCACCGGCTTCCAAAAATCAGGAGGCATGCAGATAATAAACCTATTTTACTTCTTTTAACTGAAACTTACAGACCGAAGAGGCATCTGAGACTTGACTTATAGCTCTATAGAGAGGCGAGGGTTTGTACATAGCGCAAACTATCATTAAATATTGTCAAATTTATTATTAAATCTATATTAGTATTATTAACTATTTTGTACAAATTCGTTCGATATTCAAATTTCACATTCAAATATTTTTATTCAAAATAGAATTCAAAATCACTTATTGAACGTCAACAACCACCGCCCATTGAAAATAGACTGCCGCAGACCTGAGAAAACCGGGTGCAAGAAACTCAGCGGGCTTTTTATTTATAAAAATATGGATTACAATGTAATATCGTACAATAAACATTTATAATTAAAGAGCCTGAGGGTATCCGCTTAATTCCCAGTCTGTGGTATCATTAAGAAAATCATTTATGTTATAATAACCTTTCCCACACAAACGTTTAAAACAATTATTTTAAAATTCGTAACACATTAGTTTTGTACATTTTCTGGGATTATATTGAAAAGCATATACATCGCGAATAGAAGACTTTCTAAGTCGACTTAACCGAGTAGTAGGCATAACAAGTTTAAGCTTGTTCCTCGTGATAACATTATGGGTTTCTAGCAAATTCCTTAATGTGTTTATGAACACATAGAACATTGTCAAAAATATATTGAAATCCAACACCGTACAACACATACCGTGTTTCACCAATTAGCCATAAATTAATATTCAGGATATTATAAGAGTCACTTCGCAAATTTTATTCAGAATCATAACAGAAGCTGTGTATAAATACCAGTTTTCAAGGTTCACAATATGTATAAGGGGGCGTTAGTTAATAAAACCCAACTTAGACAAATTGCTAATAGAATCGATAATAGTATGCAATATCCATCTCCGTTATTTTACTACGAACCATTAATACGATGGAACAGGTTTAATTTATTCATATCATAATAAATTCACTAAACAGCGGTAAACTTCCCGTATTTTAAACGTTTTCCTGTAGAAAACATGTTTTAGAAATCACACGCTGTAATTAACCCAGCTATTGAACGCTGTTAATATTAATAATTGTAATATTATTAATTATATAATTAAATGAGAGAAAAATTATAGGAAAGTATTAACATCTTTATAACTTGTACGACTCGCACTTGGCTGGGTTTTATTGATTTTGTTTTATTTCACAGACTAAAGAGACACCTTATACTACCAGTGGAAGGCTCCTTTGCACAGTAGCAAGTAAGCAGTAATGTGTTAACACTACTGTGTTTCGGTCTGAAGGGCGCCGTAGCTAGTGAAATTACTGGGCAAATGAGACTTAACATCTTATGTCTCAATGTGATGAGCGGAATTGTATTGCTGCTCAGAATTTTTGGGCTTTTCAAGAATCCTGAGCGGCAATGCATTGTAATGGGGTGGGCGTATCAATTACCATCAGCTGAACTTCCTGCTCGTCTCGTACCTTATTTTCATGAAAAAAATACAGTATTGCTGAGCCCATATTTCTCTATAGTACTAACTAAATTCAACAAAATAGGTACAGCAGTTAACAGTCGTGGTAGCGTAACAAATTAACTCATTTTTACACGCTTTTTATTAGCTTCACCTGTATGTATGTTTGTTTGTTTTCAACCGAATCATTTGGGCGCGATTTTGACCCAATTTAAGCGGCCAAATTTCGTTCAAACTTCGTAGATTTATCGAGGACCGATGACAATACATTAATTTGATAAAATTATTCCATTTTCAATTTACAAAATGAGTCATTTCGTTAATTCATATAATTTTTTCATCTATCTTCGATGATGCACGAAATGAATTTCATTTTTAATTTCAACTATTATATTTTCAACCAAAGCGTGTTTTTTAGATTTTTTTTTACTATTTACATTCGTCTCGGATGAGTAGAGTACAAACTGATTCAAATCGCGCGGAATTTTTACCGTAGTGCGTGCTAGTTGACACTTAGTGCGTGCTAGTTGACACTTAGTGCCTACGTGGATTTTTATCCGCAAGGGAAATCCGCAATGCGTTCTAGCACTTATAATCCTAAAATACGAACATACTTTAAATCTATTCTATAGTCTAGCGATATTGCGTGTAGACCTTAGACCTAGTTCTATAAAATTATTAAATTTTTGAGCAGTATCAGTGAGGGGATAGAGTTGCCGCGACGTGCGGTTGTATAATCGAGTTATCGCTGAGTCGTAATTTGTAGTCATTTTAAATTAATTAGAGTGAATGTGTATTGAGCGACATACAAAAATATGTTGGTCATCAATAAAGATTATTTTAATGACGAGCATCTGACTCGATGGAACGATTCACATCATCAACATGATCAGCCAGAAGACGTCCACTGCTGGACAATGGCCTCCCCCAAAGATTTCCACGATGATCGCTCCTGCGCTGCCCTCATCCACCGTATTCCGGCGATCTTAACCGGATCGTCGGTCCATCTTGTGGGGGGCCTATCAACACTGCGTTTTCCGGTACGTGGTTGTCATTCGAAGACTTTACTGCCCCAACGGCCACATGTCGGTTGAGCAATGTCACTTTTGCAGTTGATTATAAACCTTTCAAAGTCATTCAAACTTAAACCATTTCTTTAAATTAAGTTAGCTAAAATGATCTCTTCAACAATTATAACTTAACTAGCTGATCCGACAGTCGTTGTTCTGTACATAATAAATAAAATAATGTTTTTTATGAATTTGACAATTATATTTTATAGCATTAAGAATTATTTCGTAAAGTATGCTCCCTGTTGTTATAATAAATAAAAAATCACAACAGAACTGTCACACCGTGCATCAATAAATTCTCTCATAGAAAATGTAGACATTTTTGAAATAAAAATAATTATGGTTCCCAAATCGAATTAAAAACTGTCATATCTCTCAAGTTGGACTAAAGCGCACTCCATAAAATCCCCATTGAAATCCGTTCATTAGTTTAGAAGTTCACTGGAAATAAACATCAGGACACTGTATTTATTTATATTAAGATTTCTGTGAGACCCGATTATTCGTAGTTTTATGATTATAGGTTCATGAGCAGTATTAAACTAAAATTTTGACTGTCACGTATGTATATATTATTTTATATAAGTAACACTTATATTAAGAGGCTTAATTATGTAATAGCTTCACGGCGTTGCAAATCTATGAAATTGCTGTTAATTTTATTTCAATTTGATGCTGCCTCGAGGTTAGGTCCTTAGAAAAAAAGGTTTTACCTTTTAATACGGTCTAAATTATTAGGTTTTGCTGCATCTATATGTTACGTTCGTTCTATAGTGATATCAAGGCAACTGAACGGACTGTCTTTTCTATTTTATTTATTAAATGCAATATTTTATTTCAGAGGTACGAAAAAACCCTCTGTGTAACATACAATATCTACGTCATTTTACTGTCATTATTATAATCAATGTTTCGTGGACCGAAGCTGGATCAATTATTTGTTTCATTACGAACGCTCTTAATGTCATTACAATGAAAGGCTCAAGAGCTTTTACAATTATTTATCATTAACTTTTAAGCTCCATAACACGTCTACGACACAGTTTCTCTTGCATCACGATCGTGCCATATAAGGAACGTTTCACACATTACACATAAACGTGACGATTGCTTAAGTTTTTATTTATTTACGAAAATAAGGGACGAGGCGATTAGGACGTTCAAGTAATGGTAATTGATACGCCCTGCCCATTACAATGCAGTGCAATTTCGGAGCGGCACTACAAATTGCGCTTGTCACCGTGAGACATAAGGCAACTAATACTACGCCTAAGTCTACTCGAGCCAGTCTTGAACAATGTGTGACGTTGACGTGCCACATATTCTGTTAAACTTTGCTAATAATTCAATACTAAAATGCCGGGTTGCGTGGTAAAACTTTGTAAAATTAAAACAACAAGAAATAAACATGTGAGATTACATATTATCATCAGTAAGTATTTTGTATTTATTTATTTCAATGTAAAGTAATGTAATTTTAAAGATGGACACAAGCTTGTAATAGTTGCCGTAATAAAAAAGCTATTGTTCTTAGGTAGTGCGGTATCTAGTTGGAGCACCTCGGAGAGAGAAATCAATCCTTAATCTAAAGGTTTATACAATGAATTGCAGAATAAACTTAAATACAACAATTTTAGAGACATTTTGTTATGTATTCATCAGGAATCGGACTATCTACTAACGGCCAGAAAATTGCAAAATACCACCTCGCCCCAAATACACTCCTTAAGTTTTCTTTCAGTGTTGTCAAATTAAGTTTCCTCTTTTGTTTATATTCTCGAGCCGTCAGACCTGTGAGGGTGTTTCTCAAGTGAAATACCAAGAGTAAAGTACACCACAGAACTAAACCAACGTTCAACATCAAGAATAGCACATACAGGTCCTTGATATCCGCCGGTTCATTAATAAGGCACGTCGTATACGGAATTGTAAATCGAAGTATTGAAATCGACAAATGATAGTCACCCAGTTTAGTTGCAATGTAGTAGTAGTTATAAATTGTTGCGTACATCAGTGATGATACTATGTAAACGAGATATAAGACGAAATATCTTCGGTTGTACAATCCAATGCAACGGGAGAAGAAGAAACAGTGATGGTCTCTGCGTAGGATACAGACGTTGCACACCTTACAATGCCACGCTATCGATGGCCGGTTCATCTTGCAATGTTCGCAGTAGCTGTCACACTCTATCTGCAGGTTTTGAGTGAAGCTTGTATCAGTTATGATGCCCAGGATCATATTCCCGATCACATTGATGAAGCAGAATGTGGCACAGCAGACGTGGAACAAATCCTTGCACCAACACATATTGTAGTGTTTCACTATGACTGGTCGGACGATTATCATTTCAAATATGAAGAAACATGGTGTGATCACAAATATTATCGTATAGCATATTAACTTCTCGTAAAGTTGTGACAAACTAATACCAAATAAAGCCATCATTTCATTAATAATACTAATTTTTATGATCGACATTTATGAAAGGATTTTGACAACATCATAGATTATAGATTTCATTTACATCAAAGAGGATGTAAATACTACGTAATAAGAGGCGAGACAGCCTAAGTAAAAATTTAAATTTAGTTTAGTATGAAACGTGCAGTCATTGACATAAGTTTGAAATAGAAGTAATTACAGTATCGCGATTGGCCACGAAGTATAGTCCGACTATGTTTGAAATCGAACAGTTGCTTATAAAGTAATGGATTTCGGCTACCTCCTTTTTGACAGGATTATATCCGTCACCTGTCAATCTATCAATGACTACACGTTTCATACAATCAAGTGCAACGCTTTTTTCTTAGAGAGTTTCGCTAGCCTTGTAAAGCTACAGCAACTAAACTACTACAGTATAGCTCTAAGGTACAGCTTGTGTCTTGAACATCATGATAGAGTTGATCACGCGATTGATTTAACTTAACACCCGGTTACTAATACATACATAAAATTCGTTTTAGAACAGTGCGTTGCAATTTTAGGGTTTGAATTTGACCTATTCCTATAAAAAATCTAGTGGAAAATTTGATTTGGTTTAACAGAAGATAAAAAACTCAAAAACAAATTACTGATTTGATTTATTACTGATATAAGATATACAACTTAATTCTCATGAACAATTATTAATCAAAATTAGTTATTTGTATAACCACCACCAAAATTTTATAATTTAAAAACAAAGGCTGTATTTGTGTTGTTTGCAAGTTGCTTGCGACTCTCGCTACCGTTACCGGCGCGGGCGCCCTACCGGCACGAAGTTGGCATTTGATATCTCCTGCCCTTCACTGTTACTGAACCTCTTAAAGTGAAAAATGTGCCAGGTATATTAATATCAACTCGTTCTACAATCATTTTCTGCCAACTCGATTTTATTGGGATTGTTTGTTTCAAAACGCTCTTAAACTGACTGTATTATATCTACACGATACGAGTGTTTGCAAAATTTGTTGATACTGCATTTATTCATTCCAATTCCAATTCAAATATTTTTATTCAAAAAAAAAATTTTAACAAAAAAAAAAACGACTTCAAAAACACTATTCCAAACAATAGATATAATATACACTAAAAGGTATTAAAATAATTGCGTATTTTTATACAATCTAATTAATAAATCTAACTCTAGTTACGATTATTGTTATTTTTGGAATTATATTATTAATTAATTATATATTGGTCACCCAGCCGAAAGTTTTGAGGTAACACACATAAAACAAAACATACCGACGAATTGAGAACCTCCTCCTTTTTTGAAGTCGGTCAAAAATAGGATTCAAAATCACTTATTGAACGTTTTGACGTTGACGTAGTGTTTGCACTACCTATTCAAAATAGACTGCCTCAGAGAAGAACATGCGCGAGAAACTCAAGAAAGATTCGTCATTTATGTTTCAAAAATAAAATAATATATTGGAACTATGCGGTCTATTATTAAAATAATATTATATTAACTCTTTATATTATAATTATCCAGACGCCATATGTCACAGAGCAAGTAAAACTAAAAGTACCTACTCTGTGGTCACAGAGTAAATTTGGCAGTTTAAAGAAATAACGTTATCAGCTTCTTTCTTGCCTACAGACTGCGATATAAACATAATACTGTTTATTATGTAGGTATCATTAGGTAACGGTTTAATGGCGACCATGTACCGGGAGGCGTAATGTTGGTAGGCCCCCCACAAGATGGACCGACGATCTGGTCAAGATTCCCAGCGTTCTTTGGGGGACGCTTTTGTCCAGCAATGGACGTCTTCCTGGCTGAAATGATTATAATTTAATATATATATATTTTTTGTATATTATATATATTATAAATATATTATAAATGGCTTAAATTTTGTTTAATGCCTTTTATTAAACTATGATTGCTCTTTCAATACTATATCATTACTCTATCATTAATACTACAAATATTTTTTTTATGAACGATGCGGGACTCGATCCTCTCACGTTCCGTAGGAATGCTCTTCCAACTGAGCTAACCATTGGAGTGACCTATCGTCTTAAAATTTTTTATGCTTTGTTCAACTCTCAGGTTGTGGCTTCATCTACAGGATCTACTTTATAATTGATAACCTGCTCAACCCCAAATTTTGCTTATTAGGAAATTTACTTGAGATGTCGCTCTTGCAAATCTAAACAATTTGTTATGTTTTTTTAAAGTTAAAATATTGTACTATCATTGCTAGCGAACGATTTAGACATTGCTTACGAGCTAGACGTAACATCATTACTTATCCCTGATATAAGGTTTACTATTACGGCCATTCCCAATATACTAACTACAGATAGAGATAAATTACTACCTTCTACTGTCAGTAATTAGCTGTCAATAATCTGAAGCTGTCCCAATATACTCGATAAGTCATTCTTACCGCCTTATATTTTGGGACGCGTGATTTGCAAGTAAAGGTAAGCTATTATACGTCATCCCATTGACAGACAGTGCAGCGTGTACGGATAAGGTTAGTTACTGTCGCGGTCGATAAGTCTATTGGGACAGAAAAGTCAACGATAGTTACAATTTTTATTTCAAGTAGGAGATAGACTGATTATTGGGAACGGCCGTTAGACAATTTCAAGCTATCTTCATCATATTCGAATACTTCGCAATGTGCCTGAAATCCTTGTTAGCAATATTGCTTCAAAAAGCAATTTGCCTTTCGCTGAAGAGAATTATCTTACTAAGTGGGTCATTCAAATAATTTATTTGTAAGATCGATATAATTGCACGGGCCATAATCACACTTACTACGTTCTAATAACGTCCAATTTCCCGTCTTCGATTGCATAATCCAGATTGCAGATTAGATTGTTATTCATCGTTCTCATTGTGTTAAATGGTATCTGAAAACACTAAAGCTAGTTTAATAAGGTAGTGAGAATGTACCATAAATCAATTTCTATAGATGCTTGACTGAGTTTTATTAAATCTATATATATAAAAATGAATTGCTGTTCGTTAGTCTCGCTAAAACTCGAGAACGGCTGGACCGATTTGGAAAATTTAGGTCTTTAATTATTTGTTCCACAAATTCTTCCGTCCAGAGAACGTTTAAAAGGTGAATAAATAGCTCGGAATTAAATAAAAACAAGATTTTTTTTCCTTTGATGTGTCCATACATAATCTCTATGAGAGAATTTATTGACGCACGGTTTGACAGTTCTGCTGTGATACAATTTCATTACGACAGCAGGGTGCATATTTTACGAAGTAATTCTTGATGTTATGATATATTATTGACAAATTCATATAAAAACATTATTTTATTTATTTGTATACAGACCAACGTCTGTCGGGTCAACTAGTTATATATATTTATTCTGATTCCAGTCAATATTTACAAATTTGTGCTGAGGTATTCCAGCATTATAATAATTATTAATTTGTACAGCACAATGACTAATGAATCATGTCATATGTTAGAGTCTTGTTCCATCGCACCAGTATTCTGCAACCCTTAGATTAAGGATTGGTCTTCGCTGCGCTCCAACTAGATACCGCGTAGGCGTGGACATAAAGTGAACTAACAAGTTATTTACCAGTGGGAGGCTCCTTTGCACACGATGCCGGCTAGACTGTGGGTACCACAACGGCGCCTATTTGTGCCGTGAAGCAGTAATGTGTAAGCCTTAATAACAGGGCAAATGAGACTTGACATCTTATGTCTCAAGGTGACGACCGCAGTTTTTAGTGCAGCTCAGAATTTTTGGGTATTTCAAGAATGCCGAGCGGCTTTGCATTGTATGGGCAGGGCGTATCAATAACCAACAGCTAAACGTCTTGCTCGTCTCAACCCTTACTTTTCTTTAAAAAAAAAACTAATGATAAGTGCGTACGCGAGCCAGTTTCGAACAATGTGTGACGTTGACGTGCCACATGTTCTGTTTAACTTTGCTAATAATTGAAAATAAAATGCCGGGTTGCGTAGTAAAACTTTGTAAAAATAATACCACAAGAAATAAGAAAGACACTGGGATCACATATCATCAGTAAGTATTTTATATTTTATTAATTTCAATGTAAAATAACACTAAGCGTGTGTTACTAAATTTGAAACATGCCATTGAGTGTCAAGATGCCACGCACACAAGCATCTAATAGTTGCCGTGATAAAGAAAAGCTATTATTCTTAGGTAGTGAGTGAGACCAATCCTTAATCTAGGATGGAACTCTATCACAGAAAGCAAGAAGGTACGGTTCATAAAATTGTTAGATTATTTTTTGTTTCAAAAATAAAACATTGAATAACAAATAAATTACGTGCAGATGCATATGTACTATTATGTATCTAAAGAAAAAAGTGAAATCTTATATGATGTTACCCGAGCGTGACGGGTTAGTTACGTTCACTGCATATTGAATGCATACAAAACTATTAACTACCTTAATTTTCACTTATAATTATTTTTAACTACGAGTGTTATTTAAAATTGGGGTATCTAATAGTAAAATATATAAAATAATAGCTGACACAGCGAACACAGTTAAAGTAATAAAAAAAATTCAATAATTAAAATTTTTGGGATACAAAAAATAGATGACGACCGATTCCAGACCTACCAAATAGATCGTACATAAAATTTATCGTACTTCAATTATTATATTCGATTGCCATCTTGCAACCCTATTGCGTATGTGTGGATAGAATAGAATAATATTAAAATCGCGATACAAAAATATGTGTTGATCGTAGACGGGTGAAAACGGTTGAAGTTGTGTGTATTTTTTATTGCTGAATCATAATAAAACTAAATAAAAATGTCAAAAAAAATATATTTAGGGCTATGAAAAATAGATGTTGGCCGTGTCTCAGACCTACCCGATATACACACAAATTATCAAACAAATTGGTTAGACGTTTTGGAGGAGTTTGGTAACAGAATTTTTTATATGAGATTTACTTTTTTATGGAATCTCATGAGCGACGCTGGCCTTTTATCGTTAAGGATTGTGACGCGAACCTTCAAAGTTCAGAGTTTAGTTTAAGTACTATAATATCATTGAGTTTAGTTCATTCCTTACTAAGGTAAAGTTAAGGTAAAACTAATGGAGGAATGTACATTTAATACTATTTTACTCATAATCCTATGAAGTAATACTTTTATCATTTGTTAATTATAATATACTGCATTACCCGTAGATTGTATATTAATAAAAGCTACGATTTAAATTGATTTGTATATAATTTTAGTTAATAATTTCATAGCATACATTTTAATTAATGTTTTTATTTAAAAAACTTTGCGGAAAACTATTTATCTGAAGCCTTCTCGATATTCACAACGATAATTAATAGTTTTTCTACAGCATTAACATTGTATGCAGTCAGTCGAGCTGTCATATTGTTGTCTATTATTTCCATAGTACAGACCAGGCTAGCGAAATTCTTTAAGAAAAAAGCGATTCACTCGATTGTATGAAACGTGCAGTCATTGACAGTTTGACAGATGACGGCTATAATCTTGTAAAAAACGGAGATAGCCGAAATTCACCACGTTTTAAGCAACTGTTTGCTTTCAAACTTAGCCGGATTATACTTCGTGGCCAATCGCGATACTGTAATTACTACTCTTTCAAACTTATGTCAAAGGACTGCACGTTTCATACTAAACGAAATTTCTCTTAGGCAGTCCCGCCTCTTTTTACGTAGTATTTACATCTTCTTTGGTACATACTTCCAAAAGAATCACATTGCCAATAGCAGGGATATATCTCAACACAATCGTGGACGAGTAAAAAAAAATAAGGACTCCGTGTCACCTTACATAACAGTGAGGCACCAAAAAAAGCCGGTAAACATGTACATACATAGCCCCACGTATACACTTACACTAATACAAGCCGATCGGACGCCATTATGAGATTTGCCATCGTCTGTGACAGATCAGTTTGCGTCGCAATAAAATATTTTAAAAATGCCGTCATGCGTTGTGAATAAGTGTATAAACAATAATATAAAAAAATTAGTGGATATATGATTATTTAACGGAGAAAAAATTGTATAACTGGTATGCCCCGTAACCGCACACACACTAGCATAAAGGTGCTTCACTTGCTAATATCACGGCGCGGAGTCCTTCTTTTTTTACTAGTCCGTGACCACAATATGACGATTACAAAATGTCGCTTCCCTTCTGTTGTATCTATAAAACGTATCGTGTTCATGTGAATCAATAGGTCAATGAGAGGCGGCGGCGTGGGATCGGTTCTCTATTAGCGATGTATCGATTGTTGATACATCGAGCAATCGATTAGATCCGGATGATTGCCTGAATTGTTCCTTTGTGTGTCGCCATATTATTGTAACGTTAATCCATGTTTAACTGTATGTTGCATGTTATTTTAATTGCATCATGCAACAATAACCTTTCAAGGCTTTGTAAAACTTGTATTATATTTTCAATTTTCATTGCACTGGTGTCCTTATTGTAACTATTCAGGACATAATATTATGAAGAATAATAATTAGTTCATAACAGTGCCTGTATATTTTTTTTAGATATTATATATATTTGTAGGACAAACGAGCGTACGGTACGGCGTTAAGTAATCACCAGCGCCCACATTTTCTTGCAGCACCAGAGGAATCGCAGGAGTGTTGCCGGCTTTTAAGGAAGGCCGCACTTTTTCAGGTACCATGTCGTATCTTCCCGGAAACACCACACAAAGAAGCACTTTCCACAGCTTTGTAGAAAGTGGAAGAAACCTACTTTACTAGACTATAATAAATTTAATTTTAACTGACTTTTGTGAACTTTGAACATACTTTATAGATGATGAATATTTTTTCTTATTTTTGTTTTTGCAGTCAAATGGACAGCAAGGCATTACTTATAGGAATACTCGAACCATTATAACAATGATGAATACTGAGAATGGGACAGATGAGCAATGAACAGAGGACTCTCACCGTGAAGCCTTTACCAGCCTCTCACCAGGATTTACCAGTGGCAGGCTCCTTTGCACAGGATTCCGGCTAGTTTATGGGTTTTAAAGGCGCCTATTTCTGTCGTGAAGCAGTAATGTTTAAACATTACTGTGTTTCAGTCTGAAGGGCGCGTAGCTAGTGAAATTACTGGGCAAATGGGACTTAACATCTTGTCTCATGGTGGCGAGCGCAATTGTATTGCCGCTCAGAATTTTAGTCGTTTTCAAGAATCCTCAGCGGTACTACATTGTAATGGGCAGGGCTTATCAATTATCTTACCACCACCTGAACGTCCTGCTCGTCTCGATGCTTTTTTTCATTAAGTGGAGCTCCTGGTTCGATCCTCACTCATCACGTACTAATGTGTTCTCGGTTTTACAAATCATACGTACGTTTCTTAAACGGCGACGACATTTTTATGATTGACAACGATCTTTTTATTTATCTGGGATATATGGTCTGCGGTGATTACATAACATCAGTTGACATATATATATATATATGCTCGCTTGTGCTCCTTTCCCATAAAAAATTCGTCCTTGAGCTGAGACAACTCATAAACGAAGTCGAAACGTGTAACATATACTCAGCTTTGCATTTGTTAAAAAAATATTTATTTATATGCTTAATATATATAAGATATTAAATTTAATATTATATGTGATTGAAATTCAGCGGGACCATTTGAGTGCAACAATAGAATTTAGATATAACAGTTCTGAATTTTGATAAAAAACTAAAATTTAATTAATCCCAGAAATGAGGAGTATCACTTTAAAAATAACAAATTGTTTAGATTTGCAAGAGCGTCATTTTAAGTCAATTTCCTAATATGCAAATTATGGGGTTGAGCAGGTTATCAACTGTAAAGTAGATCCTGTAGATGAAGCCACAACCTGAGAGTTGAACAAGACATACCAAGATTTATGAACGCGAATTCTAGCCAATCATCGTCCACAAATTTTGTTTACAGTTTCAACATTAATTGGCTTTAACATTTATCACGGGGAGTGTTCCGAAGAGCTGTTTAACCTGATTCCTGCCGCCGAATTTCACCTTCGCACGACACGCCACAAGTTAGGATATCATCCCCACCATCTGGATGTGTGACGGTCCTCCACAGTGCGGTTTTCAAGAAGCTTTCTCCCTCATACTACAAAGCTGTGGAATGAGCTTCCTTGTGCGGTGTTTCCGGGACGATACGACATGGGTACCTTCAAAAAAAGCACACCTTCCAGGCCGGCAACGCTCTTGTGATTCCTCTGGTGTTGCAAGAGAATGTGGGCGGCGGTGATCACTTAACACCAGGTGACCCGTACGCTCGTTCGTCCTCCTATTCCATAAAAAAAAATTGGTTATTAGTAAAACTTAAATGAATCCCAAATCAAGCAACTTGTGTAAGAAGGTAGGTTGCATAACCACGTGACTGTTACGGTCACTCACGTACAGTTGCCAACATCATAACTGTTCAAGATGGCCCATGATACACACGTATCCTAACTAATAGGTATAATTGGGCAACTATAGGCCTATTTATGTCAACCGCCGTTTGTGCAAGGTTCGTTTGATAGGGTTACCGATCTTTATACGGATAAAGTGTAAGCGTAACAAGCTAACTGTACTGCATGCAATTGTTGTTAAGGCGAAGGGTAAGCAGAAAACACGCAAACAAGGTGTTTTCAGACAAGTTTTTTGGTGAAAATATAGCATTTGGAGCTATGAACACTACTTAATAATGTCACAGATATCCTCAAGTCTTATTTGTAGGTTGCTTATGTTTGCTGTGGGTTATAGTTAACACTCCAGAGCTGCCACTTTTCTTTGCAGTTAAACAAGTTTTTTGGCATGGCATGACGCATTTGTTTGTACTATCAGAAAAGTTATTCTTATAGCTTGCACTTTTTTGTGTAGGTACATTTATTCAGATTAGTAATGAATAACGAGGATTGAAAGCATATAAACTGTTTGCACCTGTTAAAATGTTAAGTTTTCCACGCAAGAATTTTGAAAATATTGGCTTGTTACATAGATGGCGGTCCGGCAGCCGCGAACTCATATCGATCAAGGTCGCTGGCATTGAGTGTCGCCTTAACTAGCAAATGCCCCGCGGCTTCACTCGCTCAGATAGTAGATACCGGTCTCGTGGTAGTGGAACGTCTACTAAGCCGGACTATAGATTTATTATTGCTTAACATAAAAGTTTTATTTCACTTTGTTATATCTTTGAAAAACAAAACTTTATGAACGATGCGGGATTCGAACCCACGACCTCCGGCGTTCCGTGCCGGTGCTCTAACCAACTGAGCTAACCGTTCGAGTACCGCCTCGCTATAAAATTCTGTTTGCTTTGTTCAACTCTCAGGTTGTGGCTTCATCTACAGGTTCTACTTTACAGTTGATAACCTGCTCAACCCCAATATTTGCATATTAGGAAATTGACTTGAGATCTTGCTCTTGTAAATCTAAACAATATGTTATGTTTTTAAAGTTATAACTCTCAGGGGAGGCATGGAACGCCGGAGGTCGTGGGTTCGAATCCCGCATCGTTCATAAAGTTTTGTTTTTCAAATTTTATTTGGTAAATCCTAGAAGTGAGGGTTATCACTTTGAAAACATAACATATTATTTGTTATATCTTTTAAATTAAATGTCCGATTTTAATAATATAAAAAGTATTTTACAGGTATTGAAATGGTTTTTAATAAAATAATACAATTAAAATGGCTTAATTAATGTCGGCATTTATGAACTTTTAAAATGTAAAAAAGTTGTTATAGTGGTATAACTACAGTAGTTGGAAATAGTATCGCAGACTTTTTCTTGTATATATTGATATGTTCTATAATACTGTAGTTTTGATGTGAAACATCTATAGCCGCACGTAAAACCGATTTCTGGCGTGGCGACGCATGCCGTGGCGACGCGTCGCCTTGTCACAGTAATACCGTCCTCAGAGGCAACATGGAATATAACTATTACCGAAGTCACTAATTAAACGAATTAAGTAGCCACGATTTGAAATAAATTCGTAAATTTTTGTATTTAATGAAAATAAATGTTTATTCAATAAATAGTCATCGTTATCTGGAAAAAAATCGTTATATTTTATTTTATCATTATGACATATTTAGTTCCTATCACAATATGTTCTTTTCTGCATATTACTTTTACAAAATAATGTCGATGTTTCACATCTGCCAGGCGTCCCGTGAAGGCTCACATTTTTTTTGTTTTATCATCAATACTTTCCGCAGCGCACGCTATGACAGATTTTTTATGAATAATTTTTTCACACCTTCGGTTATATAAAGTTTTTTTTAAAATTGGTCCAGTTTTATATGAATTTGTCGATAATATTAAAAATTCTTTAGTAAAATTTGCTCCCTGCTGTAATAATGAAATCGTTTCACAGCAGAACTGTCAAACCGTGCGTCAATAAATTATCTCATAGAAAATATGTCTATACAAAACAAATATTGGAAATAAAAATAATAGATAGGTCCCAAATCGAAATAAAAACTATCCTATCTCTCAACTTGGACTAAGCTGCCATGAAGTAATTCCCATTAAAATCCGTTCATTCATTTAGGAGCTCACTGGAAACAAACATCAAGACATCAATACATATACTAGCTGACCCGGCAAACGTTGTTTTGCCATATAAATTATTTTTAGAGTTGGACCGTTTCTTGGACGTTGCAACATTACTTAATTTTTGTAAAATAAAAGACTTTTCTGAAATAAACGTAACCTAAGTTACTCCTTATTACATCAGCTACCTGCCAATAAAAGTCCCGTCAAGATCGCTTCAGCCATATCAGAGATTAGCCGGAACAAACAGACAGACAAAGATTGTAAAAAATGTTATATTGGTGTATGTACCTATATATATTCATATACATGTAGTAAGAAACGGTTATTTCAATATTACAAACAAACACTCCAATTTGATTTATATGTATAAATCAAGATATCAAATTCAGCGCTACCCAAATAAGAAATGTATCAAATTCTATGATCTACAACACATTACCTAAAACTAAAGAGCAGGAGGCACAAGTGATGCAATAACGTTGTTATAACGCAATATCAACATTTATTATTATATGTTACGTCGTATTTATATAACAACTATATTTACAACGTTTTGCCTAATAAGGTGAGCATTAGTTCCAATTTAATTTGATTGCATTTGGAAAATCATACCAATTACAAATCCCGCAATACGTTACTATACCCTATCATATATTTTCATCTTTGACGACTTAAGATTTAATATACTTACTCCACTTAATGACAACTTGACTTGAGATGTCGCTCTTTCAAATCTAAATAATTTGTTATTTTTTTTTAATATAACCCTAACTTTGGATATAAATTACACAGATTAAATTTGAAAACAAAATTTATGAACGATGCGGGATTCCCCGAACCCGCAACCTCTCGCGTTTCGTGCGAGCGCTCTTCCATTGAGCGAACCGTTTGAATAACTTTTGTTTTATGAAAATAAGGGACGAGACGAGCAGGACGTTCAGCTGATGGTAATTTATACGCCCTGCCCATTACAATGCAGTGTCGCTCAGGATTCTTGAAAACCCCAAAAATTCTGAGCGGCACTACAACTGCGCTCGTCACCTTTAGACATAAGATGTTAAGTCTCATTTGCCCAATAACTTTCCACAATTGCTTATAATACAGATGATATGAGAGAATATATAAGAAAACTATCGAAACAAGCTATAAGATCATGCAAAAAAAAACAAAAAATCTTATAAACAAAATGAGAGTCAGAACTTTTTCAGGGCGAAGTGTGCCAATCGGCACTTCTTATTTTGGTGTACATGAAAGATCTAGTGCTAAATGGGACTGGTCGATTTTGACTAGGTAATTGCACTAGCTACGGCGCCCGTCAGACCAAAACACAGTAACACTTACACATAACTGCTTCACGACAGAAATAGGCGCCGTTGTGTACCCATAATCTAGCCAGCATCCTGTGCAAAGGGGCCTCCCATAGGTATAATGACATGTTTATATTATGTTCGTACAATAGAAATAATTTAAATATTTCAACTTACAATTTACAAGAACTTTCACTTTGTTTTTACAAGAAAAAGAAAGCAATAGGTATTGATAATATATACATTAGACGAGAATAGACTTTAAGGCTTGAATGTTAACCCCCTGAGGGTGTTAACAAGTTATCTAGTAGTGATTTCATAACGTTCACATTTGAACATTAAAGTCAAATCCATCAACGAGATATAATCTGCCGGCAATCATGTTACAACAACAATAAGTGGAGGGTAATTTATTGTGTCTTATTAAACTTTACGTGTGATGACTAATAATTGATCAACGAACTAGTAGTTAGAAAATAATAATGACCTGAATCATAATAAGTTTTTATATTTAATAATTCAATACAACAACTCTTACTTTTTATCTTATATTGTAAGCAAGTGTCCCATTACCTTTACAATTCTTATTTTTTCTTTAAAATATACTAGCGGACCCGACAGACGTTGTCCTGTACACACGTGTTAAAATTGAAAAATCGGTCCAGCCATTTAGGAGGTAGTACAATAATTGTGAATGTAAACTATCCTCGAATCCACTTGAACACACTAAGAAGAATTTTAAATATATATATAATAATAAATGTAAATCCAGTCTCCTCATGTTTGTTTCAAGTGAACTCCTAAACTAATGAACGGATTTTAATGGGGGTTACTTCATGGAGCGCAGTTTAGTCCAACTTGAGAGATAGCATAGTTTTTATTTCGATTTGGGACCCATAAATATTATTTCCAATATTTGTTTTGTATGGACATATTTTCTATGACAGAATTTATAGACGCACGGTTTGACAGTTCTGCTGTGATACAATTTCATTATAACAACAGGGAACATATTTTACGAAATAATTCTTGATGTTATGACATATTCATAAAAAAACAGTATTTTATTTATTATGTACAGAACATCGTCTGTCGGGTCAGCTAGTTATTCTATTATTTTTTTTTTGCAATGGAATTTTTAAACAAGCGTACATTTTGTCGTTTTTTCGTCATGTTATCCTGTGATAGTTGTAGAATTAGATTACAGTGCCCCGATTGTATATAATGATGAAATTCAAAGTAGAGATTTAACTGTTTTTTGTAATTAGTTTAAATTCTAAAATATTCGCTCAGTTGCATTTAGATCACTCCAGTTAGAAAGAGAAAATATTATTAAACTTAGCCCTGATTTATCAACATCTTACAATTATAACCTCGAGTGAAACTCTACTTAAATTATTTAAATGTGATGTGAAATCAATTTCCGGCATTAATCTTATCAACACTAAGTCGTTGTCCTAAATTTGTGCAATACTTAACCGGATCTGGAAGGTTATTACTGCATTTGATTAGTTTAAAAACATTTTTTTAATTGGCAATTTAATTAATCCTAACGTTATGTTCTTTATATAAAATTCATTACATTAAATTTTTTTTTACTTTTACTACTTTAATTAGCCACATGCCACGGTGTCAATTTTTACCTATATAAAGTTTAGAAACAAAAAATTTTGGACAATGTGGGACTCGAACCCGTGACCTTCGCGTTGCGTTCGAACGCTCTTTCAACTGAGCCAATCGTTCGTCGTATCGTCGGTATAGGTATCTTGTATTTTTTGTTAAGGTTGTGGCTTCATCTACAGGATCTACTTTTCAGTTGATAACCTGCTCAACCCTAAAACTTGCATATTAGGAAATTGACTTGAAATGTCGCACTTTCAAATCTAATCAATTTGTTATTATTTAAAGTGACCTCACTTCGCTAACGAGAGGTGGCGGTTCGAGTCCCGCATCGTTCATAATTTTTTGTTTCAAACTTAATTTGTGTAAAATAAGCCAGAAGTGAGGGTTATCACTTTAAAAAATAATAAATCGTTGAAATCTAAAGAGCGTACTTAGTCTTTGCTTAGACTTTACTTGCGTAAAACTTAGCTGAGTGTAAGCTTATAATAATCTTATAATTTCCTTTTTGTGGTCATTGTACAGGTGAAATTATGCTTAACTTAAAGGCAAAAAAGGCATTTATTTTCTCAAAATTGATTCCTTTACAATTATTTTTGATGTCATTTCTAATATAATTTACTACCGCTTTGGAAACAAATGGCGCTCTAAAAGAGAAGAAGCGGCGCAAGAAACTCTCCTAGCATTTTTTTGCGCTCTTTTTAATAAGAATATACAATAAGGCGAGACAGCTCAATACAAAGGTCAAGTTCGCATTTTATGACACACAGCAGAGCTTTAGGTAAGTAAGTCTAAGTATGCTTCATAGAATGGAGCCTTAGCACCAGCACAGATGCATAATGATTTTTACTTAAATCTTTTATGCGTCGCGACAGACAATGACAGCTGTGAAAAGTCGAAAAAAAATTTGAATTTAGAAGTAACCTCTATTTTATTCAATTCACGCACACTGACACAAAGCGTCATACAAATCGCGAGTGTAAGACGTAGCTTGTCACGCACGCTAAACTTATATTCATGGCCTTTTTAATGGAAAAGGAGGACAAACGAGCGTACAGGTCACCTGGTGTTAAATGATCACCGCCGCCCATATTCTTTTGCAATACCAGAGGAATTACAGGAGCGCTGCCGGCCTTTAATGAAGGTGTACGCGCTTTTATTGAAGGTATCATCCTGGAAACACCACACAAGGAAGTTCATACCACTGCGTCGTAGTACGTAGAAGAAAGCTCCTTGAAAACTGCACTGTGGAGGACCGCCACACATCCAAATCGTGGGGATGATATCCTGGCGTGGCCTGTTTTTATCATTTGTCTAACAGATAAATATTCTATCTAGATGAAGAATTATCTAAGGTTTTTTATATCATCATCATCAGCCGGAAGACGTCCACTGCTGGACAAAGGCCTCCCCCAAAGATTTCCACGACGAACGATCCTGCGCGACGGTCGATTTTTACATAAACACATAATTATAAAATGTGTTAAAAGAAAAACTAATTAATTTTTATTCGGAACCTTCCGATGCATTTACTTAATTACCAGTTTTTACGAACTCAGTTTATTTCTTACATACAAGTGCACATACAAAGTCTCTATCTAGACTCTATCTAAGTATTTTTATATAAATAAAAATAAATAGTAATAAGTAAAGTAAATAGTAATAAATATAAATAAATAGTAATAATAATAATATGTATTTATAAGTTTATACTTTCATAAAATGTGTTTAAAGAAAAACAAATTAATTTTTATACGGAACCCTAGGATGCATTCGAAGTTTTTAAGAACTTAGTTTATTTCTTAAATACAAGTGTACATACAAAGTAGATCCCACTCGTAATGCGACAATGTTCCATAGAATCCACAGTCGTCGCCTTCCTCAGATGTGAACAAAGGAATCGATTTCAGAATTTATTATGCATTGAGTTTAACATCTATTTTGTTCACGCACGTACTTAAATAAAAACATCGTAATAGTGTAAATGTGTGTTGTTTTTCCTTGAACTCGTTGATTCTACAATTTTATAGCTATTGGTATGTTTAAGTATATATGTAGTTGCGTTTTATGTCCCACTTCAGATGGTAGACTGAATGGATATGTCACAATAGCCATCATTATACGAGGTAGTTGAACCAATAACAATGTACCATTAAATATATTGAGTGTTTTAAGTCTTTTAGTTTATAATATTGAAGTAAACTGCTTTAGGCGCTACTACTAGGTAACTGGACGACAATGCAACGGAACCGGAAGTCCCTAACGGCAAGATGGCGTCACGTTTCTGTACCATCCAGTTTTAGGTTTCTTCGTCCATTATTAGGACAGGCAAAGGGTTCGAGTCTTCTCAGCCATATTCTTCAATATTCAATAACAACGTAATATTTATATGTGTTAATTAATAATCTAACCTTCAATTTCTTATTTTCAATTATTAAATGAGATGGCGGAATCCCAAAAACATTTTACTCTTTCTCTCTCTTTTAAATAAGAATAAAAGAGAAAATCAAGAACCTGATAATGACTTGTCCTGTGAGAAGTGTTTATTTTCTAATAAGTAATATCAATATTACTCTATACTATATATATAGAGTTGATATAAACTCCACGTAAAATAAATTAAATCTCACTTGTTAAAATAATATAATTATAAGGATTTTTTTTATTCCAGGTACATAATGAAATGCCAACTTAGCTCAAAAGATGAGGTAATATCGTGTTTCCGAGAAAAAAAACAGTAAAAAAATCTAACAATGCTCCTAGCTCTTCAGCAATTCGTGAGTGCTTTGTTGATAACACGGCCTAAATATATATGATTATAATGTATTTAAGTATCTGTTAATTATTCCTAAAGTTAATTATAATTACGTTTTAGTTCAAACGCGTGTAAAGATTACACGCACATTACTTTTTTTATTTATTCATTGCGTCTACCAGCGATTTTACATAATTAATATTTCTTAAACTATTTACAATTTACATTACAAGCACAAGGTATGCAAAATCATTTAAAGGTAAACACTACTAAAACAGGAATCAAGCAAATCCAGAGAAAAACAAAAAATAGAACAAAAGTAATTTAAATTCTGCAATATTTATTTGTGTATTAAACCTAGAAGTGAGGGTTATCACTTTAAAAACATAACAAATTGATTAGATTTACAAGAGCGACATATCAAGTCAATTTCCTAATTTGCAAATATTGGGGTTGAGCAGGTTATCAACTGTGAAGTATTTCCTGTAGATGAAGCCACAACCTGAGAGTTGAACAAAGCATACAAGATTTTATGACGATACGTCACTCTAACGGTTAGCTCAGTTGGTTAAAGCACTGCCACGGAACGAGATAGAGATAATAGATAAAGCCACAACCTGAGAGTTGAACAAAGCATACAAGATTTTATGACGATACGTCACTCTAACGGTTAGCTCAGTTGGTTAAAGCACTGGCACGGAACGCCAGAGATCGTGGGTTCAAGTCCCGCATCGTTCATATTTCTTTTTTTCAAATATTTATTTGTGTATTAATCCTAGAAGTGAGGGTTTTCACTTTAAAATCATAACAAAAAGTCTGCAATACCTCAATGTTTGAAAGATATTTAAGAAATCAAATTATTCATTAATGTTTTAATAAAAATTACACGTGTATATAACTAAAATCTTAATCTGACCAAACAAAATATGTACAAATAAAATAAACTATATTAAAATTAAAATATATGTATTAACTAACATGACAAAGTGGCCTTTCACACTTAGGACTGGCTGACTAGGTTGTTGATAATTAATTTGCGAATAGTGTTAGGGGAGTCAATGTTAAGTCAATTAACGGACTCATTATTATTTTATTATTTACATAAAACATTGGCAAATCGAGGTCAGTTCAAACAAGAATAATATTTAAAAACAACATTATGTGTACGCGATTATTGTTTTCAAATTTAATTTGTGTAACTCAGGCTATATGTTGCCTGTCGCCTACAACAGTACGTCAATCGTTGGCAAGGGTTCACCCTGGTTATATTCATTTAAACATACATTAACCTACTTACAAAGTAAGATCTACAGTACGAGAGTGGCTTTTACAATTCAGCTATGATGAAACCGAGAAAATTATTAACTTTGCTTTATCTATATAACTATTTGCTTTATCTATTATTATTAATTTTATACAGTTCTTATTATGAGGTAGGTATGCTTTAAAGTTAGATAAATATTGTTTAAGTGTCAGTCTTAGTTCTATTTCATTATTAACATTGTATAAAATTACATAGCCGACGGTAATCACTGGTTGGCTCTGCACAGGGTTTCCTAGTGAGCCATCCAGAGGAATTTAATTTAAAGGTACCTCTTTGTTTCTGTTTTTGAGATTGAGACTGTAAATTTATATTAGGCATGTAGTACAATGTATTTAGTTATAATATATATAAATAATAAATAAATAAATAAAAAAAAATACATTATTGCTCAAAACCGAGATTTTTTTTTAAGTATAAGTTTCACCTTCGTACTATTATTGTTAGGTCTATAATAAAAGTGAATACATAAGCTGCAGTGATTACCAGCGGTGGATTTACACTAGGGGCAGTTGGGGCAAGTGCCCAGGGCGGCAAATTTTTTAGTGCGGCAAAATTTTTAGGGCGACAAAATTTTGAAAGTGAATAATTTTTTTTTAGTCTTATCAATGTTGCTCAATATAATTAATTAATTCTGTTAATTAATAATTTCTATTTTAATTGATAATTCAAGAAATCCTATTTATCCATTGCTTGTAAATTATAATTTTGGCACGTTTAGTAAAAATTCGATTCGATTTTTTTATTTTCTGGAATTACAAAAAAATTAATTAGTATTTGTTTTGATAAAGTTTCTGCAATAAATTAGTTATTTTAGTTTTGAAAAATAAAATATATAATTTATAACTTTAAGTAAAATTTTTTTCCGGTGTCCAGGGGCGGCATTAAGGTTAAATCCGGCCCTGGTGATTACTTATCTTGGAGTGACCCTCAACTTTACTTGACCTCCTATTACAAAAAATCCAGATTTCAATATAAATATAATATACTTTATAATCAACACAAAACATAGGAACTGTCTAACGGCCGTTCCCAATATACTATCTACAGATAGAGATAAACTATTAACTTTTAGTGTCAGTAATCTGAAGCTGTCCCAATATACCCGATAAGTCATTCTTATCAACTTATATTGGGACGCGTGAATTGCAATTTCCATACAAACTTCTATCGCTGGTTAGCTATACGTCGTCGCATTGACCGTGAATGAGTTACCGTCGATAAGTTTATTGGGACAGAAAAGTCTACGATAGTTACGATTTTTATCTCAATTCAGAGATAGACTAAATATTGGGAAAGGCCGTAACACAGTTAAGTCCACTTTCACTTTGACCACAACTTGATTTGATACGAAACATTAACAATTATAGGAACGAGTGACTCCACATGACCTCACTGGGTCATTACCACTTACAGTTAATGTTATGGTTCATTTCCTCACAACTTTCTCCGCACAAGGACAACCACTTTCTATCTCATATAACTCGATACATTTCTTGGGCGTTTCTTAATATCCGAGAGAAATAACATTAGCCAACATGGATGTTTGACAGTTCAGTTGTTCAAGCGTTTATATGTTTGCCTTGTAACCGATGTGTCAATGTGGGATTGATGTAGGGTTGTCAATCGTACCCTAAAGTATTGTACTCGAAATACAGGGTGGTTTTGTGAGAAGTAATACATATCTCTGCAAAGTTTGCCCTTATCAGCAGCATAGTCCATTGGTCAAATAATACAGGCTGTATTTTTTTGAAAAATCATTCGAGTCAATTTCTGTGAAAAGTTGAAGAATATTTAAAAAACTAAATACCTATGCAGTCATTGGTTTGGTCTAAATCGAGGGCATGACTCCATTTCTCTAAGTCTCGTAGTTTCCGACTTCGCCATTACCGCCCTTCTGAAAAAACCAACGTCTATAATATATATATATATATATATATATATTGTCTCTACATATACATATAACACTAATAGAGTATTCTAAAATATAATTTTTTACACAATGTTTACTATTCTAGTCCCAGTCGTGTAATATTATACAAACCCATTATCATAAACAAAAAAAAGTCTATGTACGGTTTTGTTTTTTTTTTTCAATTTGAAAAACAAAATTTTATGAACGATGTGGGACTCAAACCCACGACCTCTGGCGTTTCGTGCCAGTGCTAACCGTTCGAGTGACGTATCGTCATAAAATCTTGTATTCTTTGTTCAACTCTTAGGTTGTGGCTTTATCTACAGGATCTACTTTACAGTTGATAACCTGCTCAACCTCAATATTTGCATATTAGGAAATTGACTTGAGATGTCGCCCTTGTAAATCTAAACAATTCGTTGTTTTTAAAGTGATAACCCTCATTTCTAAGAATAATACACACGGAATAATATAATATATACATAATGCACGGAACGGCAGAGGTCGTGGGTTCGAGTCGCGCATCGTTCATAAAATTTTGTTTTTAATTTTTTTTTTATGTAATAAGAGACTCTATCTAGACGTTTAAATTATCTAAGTATAGGTATAGGTGGAATGCACGGAACAGTTTAAAGTCTTTTACCTATTCTAAAAACTCTAAATTTTTAGTTTAACTACCAAATTACTGACCCCTAGACCTGACCTACTTTCTGCAAAATAATCACAGTTATGAAAAGATGACATCAAATAAATAAACTACGACAAAAATGAAATTCTAATTTGACTGAAAAAACATGTTTTGTTATCATCTCATAAAAATTAATGAAAGTCGTAAAAAACAGGAAATTAACCATTTAAATCGTTTGTTTTTGTGTATTAGCATATTCCGTTTATGCTTAATTATATGTTTTTAAGATTGCTATATGTAATTTATATTCATTATTCTGTAGTAGTGGCACGTTATTATATTTTACCTTCTTTAACAAAATATTTGAGTACAATTTAACTAAATTTTTCAATCGTCAAGCTACAACTTATACATAAATACTGAGAGTTATCAAATCAAAAATTGAGCTTATGAGAAAAAGTAGCAAGAAACTCATTGCCACTCTTTTATATCAAGACTAACATCGATTTACAAATCATTTCAATTACAATATAACATATAAAATGTAAAATATTGCAACAAACACACTCAAACGTCAAATAGTCAATGTCTTACACGAGTAAGTCAAAAAAGTAAATGTAAATTAATACAAAAGTTATTGAGTACAGTAGCTGCATCATCCACATACACCATAAATCAATAAAGGTATTCTGTGAGCATTTTATAAGCGATTATAAATAAATAAATATGTATTCATCCATACATACGTTATAATTTAATAGTTAAAAAAACACTTTTGTGCTTTTTAGCACACAATTCTTTTTGGTATTCGAAAATTTTCTAATATTAGATAAATCGGTTAAAGATAATGGTTGAAATTTAAAATTAACATCAATTCTTACCTTATGGACGATAGATGAAAATTATATAAATAAACAAAAATATTATTTTGCAAATTGAAAAATGGAATAACTTTATCAATTTAAAGCATTGTCATCGGTCGATAAATCTACGAAGTTTGAATGAAATCTGGCCGTTTAAAGTGACAGGTGAAGCTAATAAAAAGCGTGTAAAAAGCCATATCATAACCTGAAGATAACAATTATCTACATACATATATTATTCGTAACAACAAGAGCCTGTGATATTCTACACATAAGAATGATTAGAGCCAAATCTTAATATATATAAATTACGTGACACGTTGTTTGTCCGCGATGGACTCCTAAACTAATAAACGGATTTTAATGGGGATTACTTCATGGAGTGCAGTTTAGTCCAACTTAAGAGATAGGATAGTTTTTATTTCGATTTGGGACCCATAATTATTTTTATTTCCAATATTTGTTTTGTTTGGGCATATTTTCTGTGAGAGTATTTTTGACGCGCGGTTTGACAGTTCTGCTGTGAAACAATTTCATTATAACAACAAGGAGCATATTATTGTTACAATGAAAAATTATTGACAAATTCATCAAAAACGGTATTTGTTTTATTATCTACAGGAAAACGTCTGTCGGGTCAGTTAGTATTTCGTAAAAGTGTACATACAATATTACGGAAACAAAATGAAACTCTTATCAATGTCACATCAGTCAGTGTCGTCAACTTTATTGTAATTATGGTGTTAATAAAATTTGATTTGTATGTATGATAGCGTATTAATTTATGAATTGACGAACATTCTTGAAGAGAAAAATACGTTGTAAATTATAAAGTGAATAGCTTTTAGGATACTTCCGTGTATGAGCGTCCATCAATGTTTAAAACGTAATCGAACATAAAAGGCTGGCGTCGGAAGCAAATAAATTTAATTTAAATAATTTAAGCGTCAAGTCACCGCGTGAATAAACACTTTACCAAATAAGACGCGCATAATAAACGAATGTTCTTATATATTTATCTATCACTACACAGTATAAAACAAAGTCGCTTCCTCTGTCCCTATATCCCTATGCATGTTTAAATCTTTAAAACTACGCAACGGATTTTGATGCGGTTTTTTTTAATAGATAGAGTGATTGAAGAGGAAGGTTTATATGTATAATAACATCCATAAAAATAGTGGAGAAATACTGTTTTTTAGAGGTTCTTAATGTGATGTGGTAAATAATTACATGTTTTCCGCTTACATTACAAACGCAGGCTGAACCCTACGAGATTTATCAAAATAATGTACTAAGTATTGTACACATTGAAAAGGTCTACAGAAAACTCCGCTATGGTATATGTCTATCCCTTATGAATATCCCACAATAACATTTTTTCGTCATTTACTTTTTACGACAAATAATGGCAAATTTTCGAAGCGATTTAATAATATTGACACACTTTTACACAAATTATCGTGCCCCAAATTAGGCATAGCCTGTGCTATGGGTTGCAAGACCACGATATTATATTTAATACAATATACTTACTTAAAAATACATTAATACATATAAATATAAATAAACATCTATGACTCGCAAATAAACATCTATATTCATCATATAAATGTTTGTACCAACCGGGATTCGAACCCGGGACCTCTAGTAGATAAGGTTGCTAACCACTCAGCTCTATATAGAGCTCCATAGCGGAATAGTTGTGAGCGTTTTAACACAACAGTAAGTAAAATACAGTCTTACAAACACACGGTAGATAACTAATAATAATTAGCAAGAAACTGCTGTTTTTAAAGTGAAACTTTTATTACATCGTCTCAAACTGTTTCGTCTGTGTGTTGCATGTCGCGTGACCGTCGGGCGGCGCCTATAGTTCCTATAGTTCGCAGCAGCTGACCGTGTAGTGTATAGACAATTACTCATTTGTGCCAGTGCTCCACGCTATTTTGTTTGTTTTTATTATTTCCCATTATCATTCCAATTCTCCAAGTATAAAATTAAGATTGATAAAGCGATTTTTATACCCTTATTGGAATATTATTCCAAAATTTTTTAGTTGAATGTCTATAATGTGAAAAACAGTTTCACTTTTACCGTGGTTTCATAAAACCACATAATCCGTTTTGTCTATTATAATAATGATAGTATGTATTTAATTTGTAGTAAGTAAATTTAATTACGTAAAGATTAATTTATTACTGTTGAAAAATTACCTAACGTTTACGTTTTTCAGATGTTAATTACTTCTTGCGATATAATAAGATATACGTGTCGGCGAGTAATTTGGTCTCCTCAAACTGATATTATTTATCGTAAAAAAATTATTGAAGTAGGCGTTATTTTGCGGAAATCCATAATTATCCAAATGTTTTAAGTTTACTTAAGTGTTAATTCCGCCAATAACTCTCGTTTCTCGCCAATTGAGTCTCGTGCCAGAGTTTGGCGAGTCAACATGTCCTGAGGATGCGTCGTGTAGAGGCCCCGAATTGTTTGAAGACAAATATTGGCGGAATTAACACTTAAGAAAACCATAAAAATTTTGATTATTTATTGTTATACATATATATACTTGGTCGATACGCTCTTGACAGCTATAATACTCGTATGAACGAATGTTTTGCCTTAAGTGCTCTAAAACGTCATTGCAATGAAAATTTTAAATCAAATTTAAGTCTGTTAGGCATAATATTAATGTGAACTTCATTGTGTCAGTCGGTTATGTAGATTTTCAAATCGATCAACGGTCAATTGAACAATATAAGAACACAGCAAACCACACTTAACTCGTTCATTGCTTGAAAGCAGTCGACCTCTATCAAAGCATATCTATTGAGTTTTCCGCTATTGATATTAGAATTGATACAGTTCTATTCTATACTATATTTAGGTCAATATTGCTCTGCAACCATGTTTAAAATAAAAGCCATATAGTAAAACCACTTTACTGAAAAACTTTAGTCCATTGGGGTTAGCTTCCTTCATACAGTTAGTTACAGATTCCTGATAGCTATAATTAGGTTATAGTCGCAGATCGACGGAGTTCCTGCAGGACTTCTGTTGAATAAAAGCTTGTAGCTTCCCGCGCTGCGCTTAATCTGGAATGCTGGAATTCTCTGGAATTCTTTGGACATATTTCTCGTAAAGAGGGTCATAATCTGGAACAGCTGATGGTGACAGGCAAGGTAGATGGCAGGCGTCCCAGAGGACGCAGTTCCACGAGATGGTCGGACCAAATACGATCTGCTCTAAACATCAACTTCCATGATGCCCTTCATAAGGCTAAGGATCGCAGTAGATGGAGGGGAATCGTACGGGAGAAACTGATGCAGCGGGGGAGTCACGACCCTCAGTAATGAGGAAAACGACGCGAGGAGGAGGAGGAACTTCCCGCGCTGCCTTTAATCTATATGAAAGCAAAGCACATACAAAAGTCACTGGCTGAAGTTCTTGTCCTCGGACAGTCTTCCAAACTGTACTTAACAAGTTAAAAGGAAACGTGCGAAAAATACGTGCTTCGTGTTTTCATTGACTCCAGGACAGAATGGTACTCTGGAGACAGATCATAATGAAAGCGATGCAGATAAATTCGAAAACATTTATGTCCGGTAAAGTGAGTGAGATAATAATTTATCTCACCTTAATTGCGGCGCAGCCAATCATCCACTTTTGGAAAAAGACAGTTCTTACACCTGCCTTTTGTTGGGTATTATCGATGTAAATATGGATCGCGTGTGTCATCCCCATAGTCTGGATGTGTAGACACACATCCAAATGATGGTTTGATAGATATTCAAGTTTTTGGCGTGTCGTGCGAACGTGGAATTTGACTTAAACCATCATGAATTTGAAGTTGGAGTCAGAACAAAATTCTTCGCACCCAAACAAGACTTTCATAACATAAACACCCAAAGATGGAGAAAGACGCTTCATTTATGAGTGAACGAACTCGTGACATGTAGGCTCTTATACTTCATCAGTATATGACGTGTGTTCAACTATGTACATATTGGACAAGCCCTGTGGACAATCCCACATACAAGAGAAACATGTATAAATACGAATACATTGAAAATACATTGAACAAATAATTTAATAAATACGAATACATTGAAAATACATTGAACAAATAATTTAATAAAATTTATGATAGCCACATGCAATCAAGATTCTTTTAGCTCCTGATAACAAAATAAATAAATCTTTAAACATACAATACACCTCACAACACCCACATACATTTTAATCGCATATTGTAGTATATTTATCATAATATTTCATCATACTCGTCTTAAGTAATTAGTTACTTATATATTCTTAGGAATATATAGAAACACCCATAATATAATCACGTCCAACCTCACCCTTGGAGATCATGCCCTTGAATCTGTTCACTCTGTCAGGGATCTTGGGGTCCTTCTTGACCCTAAACTAACCTTGGACAAGCATGTGGGCATAATTATTAATAAAGCTTACCGAATGTTAGGCTTCATAACCCGTGTCACCAGACCTTTCAAAGATAAAGCCACATATATTTACCTTTATAAAACGCTCGTGCAGTCTCAGTTGGAATATGCCTGTCCAATCTGGAATCCCCATTATGCTATATATGTTACGCAGCTGGAGGCTGTACAAAAGAAATTCTTACGCATTTTAAACTATCGTATGAATTGTGGTAGGGCTAACTACAATGAACTTTTAAAAACATACAATTTACTTTCACTTAGCCAAAGACGTCACTTAATAGACTGTGTCACCTTAAGAAAAATATGTGTGAATGAACTAGCTTGTCCTGAACTTCTCGAGCTTTTGCCATTCAATGTTCCTGCCAGGTCTTTACGCACGCACAGAACTTTCAACCTACCGACTCCTAGAACCAATATTGGGTTTCGCGCGCCTCTTAACAGAATGTGTTCATCATTGGATTCTCACATTAATGTCGACCTGTTTTCGCACTCCTCTACTGCTTCATTTAAGACTAAGTTAAAACATCAATTACTGTCCTTATCTTAAACCTTGTATCTTTATTCATTATTATATCCCTGTCTGTGTCTTTATTTATATAATACTGTGTATTCGCCTAAATATTCTATTGTTTACTTATCCTATCGTTCTGTTGTCATGTATGTAAAATTGTATTCTTTTGTGTTCTCAGTGAAACTGTTCTAGGATATATCTAATATTGTAATTTGTATATTTATTTAACTTTATTTGTACTATAGTGATGTATCTGTTTGTTTCCTTAATAAATAAATAAATAAATAATAATATAATAATAGATAATTTCTTAAATTATTTGTGTGAAATTTCTATTACATAAATTGTTTGTATTTCAAATACATAATGCCATTTTTATGGAATAGGAGGACAAACGAACGTACGTATGTACCAGGTGTTAAGTAATTACCGTCGCCCACATTCTTTTGCAACACCAGAGGACTCACAGGAGCGTTGGCGGTCTTTAAGGAAGGTGTACGTACCTTTTGAAGGTACCCATGTCGTATCGTCCCGGAAACACCGCACAAGGAAGCTCATTCCACAACTTTGTAGTACGTCGAAGAATGCTCCTTGAAAACAGCACCGTGGAGGACCGCCACACATCCATTTGGTGGGGATGATATCCTAACTTGTGGCGTGTCGTGCGAAGGTGGAATTCGGCGGCAGGAATAAGGTTAAACAGCACTTCGGAATACTCCCCGTGATAAATGCGGTAGAAGACACACATTAAATTATTTTTAAGATCTATGAAATACTAAGTTCCAACTGAATATCAACTAAAGTATAATTTGATATGATATCTTAGCTTTAGAAGAAAACCTTGTGAATATAGATGTCTATTGTCTACAGATGTTCTATAGACCTTGGTATTATTGTTCTAAAATTACTATTGTACTAAATATTTTAATATTCTGCAATATTACTGCAACCAACAATGACATTATGCTGGCAGATTATTTAAGTATCGTGTAAGTTTTGAACGTAGATTTACTTTTTATGACTTAAATGTCTTTCATAACCGTTAGGGGGCGTTTTAGTACTTGTCTAATAAATCACGTCGCTATTGAGTCTACGTGAGAATATTTTCGCTTTCGCTCTTGGATTTCACAATATTTTGTTTTTTTTTTTTTCTTTTTGGCTGATGATTACTATTGTCTGTGAATATAAAGAATTAATTTATTACAGCGGCTTAGTTATATAATATATAAAATAGCTTGTTACACACTTTATCCGTATTAGGATCGGTCCAATTATACCTATTAGTTTACATATGATTACAAATACATTGGCAATTTTTTTTATGAAAAAAGACGTTCAGCTAGGCTAGGTAATTATCCTTATCCTCTGTATCCTCTAGTAAGTTAAACTAAAGATAGATAGGTTATTGAAAACGGCCGTTAGAAAACTCAATAATAATCCAGTTTTTACGCTGACATATTTAGCTTACGAAGATAATAGTTGATATCTTGCCACCGTCCAAATAGCGACTTATGAATTTATGATTATGGTTTTAATATATTTTTTTATGAAAACAAGGGACGAGATGAGCAGGACGTTTGCTGATGCTGATATTAATTGATACGCCCTATCCATAACAATGCAGTGCCGCTCAGGATTCTTGAAAAACCCAAAAATTCTGAGCGGCACTACAATTTCGCTCGTCGCCTTGAGATATAAGATATTAAGTCTCATTTGCCCAGTAATTTCACTAGCACGGCGCTCTTCAGACAGAAACTCAATAATGCTTGCACATTATTGCTTCACATCAGAAATAGGCGCCGTTGCGGTACCCATAATCTAGACGGCTTCCTGTGCAAAGGAGCCTGCCACTGGAATATATCAAAGAGCCTTCACATTATACAAATAGTGTTCAGAGGTCTCCATAATAGTGCACAGATTATTAAAAACGCCATATTCACAAGTAAACCCCAATTCTAGTTACATATATTAGGTTTTTGTCACGAAGTAAAATCCACGTGAAGTCCCTTCACATACATTTCCATATTGAGAGTTAGAGGTATGTGCGACCTCCACGGAAACTCGTTTCATTTGTCGTCACTCCACAATCCTTGACAGCCTACTTAAGTATTTAGATGTACCTGCCACTTATTATATTTAGATAAGATATTATATCGCACTAAGTATAATAATTGATTTAAGAGTATTTATTAAGGAGTCACGTTGCATTAATATTGATTAGACTAAATGTTTTATTGATGTCTTTTGTTTTGAGATATTGAATGATTGTGGTATGACAGAGGTTGAAGTATTTAAGGTGCTCGAAAGGTTTTGTCACATTACTAAAATTGAAATTGAACCACTTCCACTGGAAATATCTTTCTCTAAAAGATTTTTTCTGTGTACGGACATAGACACACGCTCACACTCACGCACATACGCAAACACACACATACATACACACACACACACTTACATACACTTGCAAGGGTAATCAGAACACTTTTTTTTCTAATATTACATTTTATAAAAAAAAGATAGCTTAAGTAAGTAATCGGGGAGCCACAATACATCCACTCCCGCTCAACACCTTAGGGAGGAGGGGATGGCTGAAAAACATCGCTGCATGGAAACATAAATCCATGATTCCATGTCAGCTGGAGCTGAGCCTTTTCCTTTTGCCTTTTGTTTCATCGCGTATCCTAATTGTTCATTTTATATTTGTAATTATTTGAATGGCAATAAAGAATTTATTATTATTATTATAATTATTATTAACTATAACATTCATTCATTTATATTATATAAACACAAAAAAAATATTTTCATTGTTTATATTATATTATATACAACAATATCCTCAGTTATTCAAGACACATATTTAGATATAAATTTAATTTGCTTGTTGGCTTGTTGAATTAAAAGAATTTATGTATATAATTTTATATTGATAAGAATGATTCTTGACAGAAACAACTAATGTTCTAGCATATTATGAAGATTGATATACATTAAGGCGAATAGTAAGCAGAAAACACGCAAAGAAGGTGTTTTTAGACAAGTTTTGTGGTGAAAATATAGGATTTCGAGCTATGAACTACTACTTAATCCTGTTACACATATCCTTAAGTCTTATTTGTAGGTTGCTAATGCTTGCTGTTTATTATAGTTAACACCAGAGCACTTTTGAACTACCACTTTTCTTTGTAGTTAAACAAGTTTTTTGGCATGGCTTGACGCATTTTTTTAGTACTACTCTCAGAAAAGTTATTCTTATAGCTTGTACTTTTTTGTGTAGGTACATTTATTCAGATTTGTTATGAATAACAAGGATTGTGCATATAAACAGTTTTCCACGCAAAATTGTTTTAAATATTGGCTTTGTAACATAGATGGGGCCAGCAGCCGTGAACTCATATCGCTCAAGGTCGCTGGCATTTAGTGCCGCCGCAAGTATATTCGTTTAAACAATAATTATAATGTCGTTTAGAGATATCATACAGTGATAACAGTGTGCAGTCGTAGCGTACCTAGTTCTTGCTAATGACGTACTGTTAAGGCACTCGGCCTTTCGCCTATAAGTAGCAGGTTATAATTAAGACACTAGTAGGCTCCTTTGCACAGGATGCCGACTCGATTATGGGTATTACAACGGCGTCCTTTTCTGCCGTGAAGCAGTAGTGTGTAAACATTATTGTGTTTCGGTCTGAACGGCACCGTAGCTAGTGAAATTACTGGGCAAATTAGACTTAACATCTTATGTCTCAAGGTGACGAGCGCAATTGTATTGCCGCTCAGAATTTTTGGGTTTTTCAAGAATCCTGAGCGGCACCGCATTGTAATGGGCATGGCGTATCAATTAACATCAGCATCAGCAACGTCCTGCTCGTCTCGTCCCTTGTTTTCATAAAAATATATATTAAAACCATAATCATAAATTCATAAGTCGCTATTTGGACGATGACAAGATATCAATTATTATCTTCGTAAGCTAAACCTGTTAGCGTAAAAACTATATTGTAACTGGATTATTATTGAGTTTTCTAACGGCCGTTTTCAATAACGTATCTATCCTTACTTTAACTTACTAGAGGTAGACAAATCTAACCTATTACGCTTACTTACATTTCAATAACCTATCGACAGATAGCATTGGACTATAAATATATTGGACATAACTATGATAAGATCTTGTCATACAAATGATTTAAGTTTTCTTTAGTGTTCATTCCGCCAATATTTGTTTTTAAACAATTCGACACGTGTTTCGGACGTGTTGTCTTGCCAAAAGAGACGAGTCTCGTGCCAGATATTGGCGGAATTAACACTAAAGAAAACTTAAATCATTTGTATAATTAAGGATTTCCGCAAAGTAACGCCTACTTTAATAAATTTTCTAAGATCGTCATTAAACGGTGACAGCAATGTATCCGTAACTAGAGATACGTTTTTGAAAACGGCCGTAATACTACTCATGTATGTCTGACGAATTGTCACAAGTTACTGGTGTATAATAAAACTGCTTGCTTCGTGAAAACAATTATTTAAATTAAATATTATTTAAGTCAATTTTGCTTATTCTTCCACAATTACTAACAATTGCATAGCTTAATATTCAACGTCTGTCTCCAAACAGACGCTTGATCAGAATGCCCCCACTTAAAAAAAAACAAATTTCTATATTTGATAATAAAATATATTCAAAATTACTTATAATCTACTTATTATAGCAATTTATAATTAAGGCTTATATATGTAGGTATCAGAAAACTTATTTCTACAACCCTATCTACGTGTTGAGGGATAAAACTTTATTATGCTTAAAACTAATACACAAGGTTTGTGGGGGAAAACCCAGGAAACTGGGAAAACCTGGCTATTTGCTATAAGTAATGCCCCCACTTTTTCAAAAGAATCGAATATATACTTTTCGTTCTCCATAGACTCCCAACATAACGGCATTTCGGACTTACTAATATCGATTAAAACATATGAATCAATTACAATCATCGAATAGAGTATTATAAATTGGATATAAATATTAAAAATAGGCTTTATTTAATAATAATAATACTGACACACTCTTACACAAATTATCTTGCATAGGCATAGCCTAAAGCATACTATGGGTACAAGGCAACGATATATTTAATACAATATTCTTACTTAAACATACATAAATACATATAAACATCCATGACTCGGAAACAAACATCCATACTCATCATAATATAAATGATTTCACCTACCGGGATTCGGGTCCGGGACCTCCAGCTTAGTAGTCAGGGTAACTAACCACTAACTAACCATTTGGCTATATCGGTCGTCATATATATAACTGACTAATTTGTAAAACAATAATAAATTCATTACATATGTCTTCGTTCTGTTAAATATTGAGTTTGTAGAAAACAATATATCGCCAACTACATTTGTGAAGTAACCAAATAATAATAAAATGTGCTAAATGGAATTACAAATAGCAGCCCTTGTGATGTGACTTGAATCTTAATGCTTTTAATTTAAACGTTTCTCTATTCAACTATGCTTAAGTTATCTATGCGTAGTATGTAAAGGAATTCACGAGCATTACAGGTGGCGACTGAGGCATTAGCTCAGGAAATACCAGTGGCTCTACCTCACAATAAGTACACGTTGATATTAACCAAATTATATAATTCACCAGCTGACCCAGCAAACGTTGCCATATAAAGTAATAAAAAAATCAATAATAAAAATTTTTAGGGTATAAAAGTAGATGACAACCGATTCTCAGACCAACCAAATATATCGTACATAAAATTTATCGTACTACAATAATCATTATATTCGATTGCCATATTGCAACTCTATTGCGTAAATGTGGATGGATTAGAACAATATTAAAATCGCGATACAAAAGTAAGTGTTGATCGTAGATGGGCGAAAATTTGAAGATGTATGAATTTTTTAATGCTGAATCATAATTAAACTTAAACAAAAATGTGCACAAAATTAAAAAAAAAATTGGGGTAGACCACCCTTAACATTTAGGGGGATGAAAAATAGATGTTGTCCGATTCTCCACCCTAGCCGTTGTGCACGCTAAGATTCACGAAAATTGGTCGAGCCGTTTCGGAGGAGTTCACTTACGTACACCGTGACACGAGAATTTTATATATTAGAAGATAGAAGGACTAACTTGAATGTGCTACAACGGTTGAAGTTCTTTAGAAATTTTAAGGTATTCGAATAGAGCTTATAAAAGTTATAATAAATTATTTGTATAAAACACGATAAACATTGTTTTTTGGTCAATCTTTCAATGATTTAAAGTTCTCCTTAAAAATTAGCTTAACACCTATAATCTGTTAAGTTAGACCTTATCGTTGTGGGTATTACAATCAATCAAACCAATTACTCTACCGAGAAAATGATCATTTGAAATATATCCATTAAAAGTTTACTTTTCTAGATGGCATACGCTCCTGTGATTCCCCTGATGTTGTAAGAAAATGGGCGGCGGTGGAAAAACCGATTTAAAACGAACTTTCTTAACTCCAAAATTTCTTTTCTACTTTTTAAAGTTTGTCTCGATTAGTTTTAAAAACATTATTTTATCTGATTTACCAGACAAAAATCGATCCATTGAGAAACTCACATAGGAAACTCACTGGCAACACAATCGATATAAAACATAATATGCAGACAATATATGACACAAGGCATGTCTACATGACCAGACAGGATAAGTTCAGATGCATTGATCATCTCTTCTTCTTCTTCGTGACACTCTTGGCAGAGCGGTCGTCGTCATCACGTGGACATATTTTGGGGCTGATGTGTTTCGAGCATTCGGCACGTTTTTCTGCTGGCTGTCAGCCTGGTACACTCGTTCAATGGACCGCCCACAGTAGACTTAATTTGGTCGGTCCATCGCATGGGCTACCTTCCTCACCCTCTGGTGCCCTCCACTTTGCCCTGCACGACAGGGCGCTCAGTGGACTCACTCTCGCGCCGGAAGACGTGTCCGAATAACTTAAGAATTCGACTCTGTAGTAACACCGAAACGTGTTGTTTTATGCTAAGTTCTTGGAGAATGGAGACAATGGTGTGAAACTCAGTCCATGAAACCCCCAGCATTCTTCTCCAGCACCACATCTCCAGAGCATCATATTACATAAACAAAATGAATCATATCTTGAAAGAATAGGATCGACCTGGCTGCGGTTGCTTGGACACGAATGCTATCTTAAATATTAATATAACATGTACAGACACATTTCTCAAGAGCCCTTATTATAATACAAAGCACCACATTATCACCTACACTCTATTACTTAATCGCATTTACATTGCATGTTTAGTGCGTGCGAATATGTGTTAAGTCACTGATCCTTGCTCAATGTATCATTTTCAATACGATTGCGACATGCCTGAGAACCCTATGGTTGGGCTAATTAATATATTGAGCCACATTTACATACAATGATTGAATATGAATGCTTCAGTTAAAGAATTTCCATTGTTTTATTGCCATGTTATCGGAATTATAAAGCATCTATTTTTGCAGGAAAGTTGCTTAAGGTTAAAATTAGGATATCATCCAGATGGTGATCTGGATGTGTGGCGTTCCTCCACAGTGCGGTGTTCAAGGAACTTTCTTCCACGTACTACAAAGCCGTGGAATCAGCTTCATTGAAAATGACATGGTTTTCTTAAAAACAAGCGCGTACACCTTACTTAAAGGCTAGCAACGCTCATATGATTCCTCTATTCCTCCTGGGCTATGAAACGCTTGTTCCAGTTAAGTCGGCTCGTTTCAAGTCTTTATTCCGGTCCTTTCAATTTCTACCATTCTTTGGCTATCTAAATTTATTTCTTTAATAATATAATTTATTTATTATATTATAAAGGTATCATAATATTTAGTATTCACTTAGCATATATTTGTCTTGTGTGTAGTTTATTGATTTTACGTGTACATAAGTTCGTCATTGCCGTGCTAAGCTAAATGATATGACATTGATTTAACCTCCGCCATATTATAATATACAATGATGTGTGAATTGATATTACGAGAATTTGGTATTGTATAATAGGAAGGTAGCAATATTACTGATGTTTTTTTACCAGGTTATTGGTGTTCTACTTATATTTCAAGCTCTTTGTATTTATTTCTAATGGGTTGGTATTCGTTATGGTTGGAAGTAAGATTAGATATTATTAGAGGAAAATTGTTGTTTTTAAAAGACGAGAAGCGTTTAAGCAATGCTGATCTTATCTGCTTACAAAATATATTTATAATTGTTATTATTGTTCGTTAGAATTTTGTATTTCGCTGCTGATATCTGTTTAAAACGTAAAGTAATAAAATCGACCGATGTGCAAACTTAGTGAAATAATTTGAGTAATTTAGTAACAATCTATCAACCTACACTAGACCTATGGCGATTAGCACATGCGTTTTATCTCCCAAAGTTACATGATTTCGATTATTCGTTTTCAAATTACTGATAACTCGAGCACTGAAATCATAAGGACCGAATTAAGAAAGAGAAGTGAAATCACTGGACTGAACAGATCTACTAACATATCCTCTTACATCAGATAACTGTTTTTAATGAAACGTAAGGGATGAGACGAGCCGGACGTTCAGCTGATGGTAATTGATATGCCCTGCCCATTACACTGAAGTAACGCTCAGGATTCTTGAAAACCCCAAAAATTCTCAGCGGCAGTATAATTGCGTTCATTACCTTGAGGCATAAGATGTTAAGTCTTATTTGCCCAGTAATTTCACTAGCTACGGCGCCCTTCAGACCGAAACATAATAATATTTACACATTACTGCTTCACGGTAGAAATAGGCGCCATTGTGGTACCCATAATCTAGCTGGCATCCTGTTCAGCCTCCCACTGTTTGTTGATAAGCGTGAAAGAAGAAAAAAATTACTGAATTATAAGAGAAATTAGTTGAATTAGTCCCACGATGTTGGGGAAACAGATTTTTGATAACCGCTTAATGGTAGGAGGGCTTTCACCGATTCTTCTGTTGCGTCAGTTGCGTCGTCTATGACGTAATGTTAGATTATGTTCGGATATCAATTGTTAATGGGTGTAATTTGTAGAGGTTCCGGAGTCTTATTAAAATAGCACTGATTATTTTTGTGAATGTCATTTTACACTTTCTGTATTGGTTTTCTTCGTTACCTTTTTAAATACAGGGATTTAATACTCCTTGGTATGTTTCAAAAGCATTACATCACTCGATTGAATATCATCTAATAACAAAATATAAAGGTTTGGTTTTTCACCATTTTAACTTTCCTATATCATTGATATATAGATACCGATCTCTTTTTGAGCTCCGCATGTTTTAAGACGCGAGTAAATCAAAACCTCTCGTTATTGCCTACTGACCTAAGTAAGATCTTGGTGTGGTTTTTAAAGAAAAAAAAAGAAAGTATTTGGTTTCATACTTAAATTTTGTTTGATCATGGACCGAAGGTACTTGTTATATAACGCAAGATGTCATCCTGGGCCACTTGTCAATATTCTTAATAATTATTTTTTGTACTAACCATTATAGTTAATTTTAATTTCATATTATTCCAGGAGTAATGGCTCCACCCTGGGTGCACGGCATTATAACTCACAGCATACACAAATTGGACCTAGTTCCTGAAAAAGTTCCAAGCCAGATACATCACATTTTAAGGAATTCGTGTTTAAAGTTTAATAAATATTAGTGTATTCCATATATGTGGGTTGGGCTACTAAGTCATGATCTCATTTAAAGAGTGACAGTAGGGCTGTCATTTCTTTTCAGTCCGTTAAGATGTATCACAAGACCAGTTTTATTTCAATTCTTCAAGTTCTTAACTCAATTTCGACATGACTGTCGTTTGGAACATTTTTCTGGAATTACGTCCAATTAAAGTTGACAACAAAATTTATGAACGTTGTGGAACTCGAACCCGCGACCTGTCGCAAACAATTTAACACTTTCCGTGCGAGCGCTCTTTCCACTGAGCTACCCGTTTGAGTGAAGTATCTTTGATAAATCTTGTATGTCTTGTTCAACTCTCAGGTTAGAACCGAAAGTGTTAAATTGTTCACGAGAGGTCTCGGGTTCTAGTCCCAAATTGTTCATAAATTTTCAGAAGTGAGGGTTATCATTTAAAAAAAAAAGTGTATGTGTACTTATGTATACGCAAGAAGTTATACTTCTTTGGCCAAACGAAGCAAAAATCATTAAAATGATTTATTCCTCGTGCTATTCTACGTTTTTAGAAAGAGCAATTTTGTAAAGATGGCTTTGAAAATTAATTATTAAATAATAAAAAAACGGCTGTATGCCCTTGAACCCTTTGCCTATACTCTAATAATGGACGAAGAAACCCAAAAAAAAATAGCGAATGACGAAAATGTCAGAAAATTTTAGGAACCAATTCACCCTGTTACTTTTGTTTTACAGTGATGCGCGCGCATCTTAAAATTTCACTCTCATCGTTTTTCATAACGTGCCCAAAGAAGTATAACTTCAATTACAAATTGTTTAAACAATATTTTTATTCAAAACATTACTTCTCTAAACACGATATTGATCTGGTCGGTTGTGCGGTGCGCTTTGTCTGCCTTCCACTTCCGCTTGTATTGGGAACGATGTCTTAGACCATGAAATGCAATTACCTACTTGCTTTACCGAGACACACTATAGTATTAGAACTGCAGACAATTTCTTTTAATTTGTGTGCCATTTCGAAATTCAAAATATAATTATCAATTTGTTCCATTCGGTGTCGCGACCCTTGGTCCGTGGGGTGCTATAAGTCTTTTTAAGGAAATAGCAAAAAGGCTATTTGACATCACAGGAGACCGAAGAGCTGGCAGCTACCTCGGAATAGAATTAGTCTAACTATTCAAAGGGGAAACGCTGCCAGTATCTTCGGAACCTTGCCTAATGGGATTCCTTTTAATAATTTTGTTTAAATAAGCCGTAGAGACTTGAAATTTGGTAAGAATATTCCTTTCGCCAAGTAGAGGTCAGCTACGGATTTTACGAAATTCCACCCGCATTTTTTTTTATTATGAACAGAACAACGGCTCTCGGGTCAGCTAGTTATTATTAATATAATTATGTGTCATCTCATAAATTGTCAGGTGATAATATTTCGTAAAAAAAAAGATAGTAGTTCAATAGTTATGCGTATGGCATATATTTTTCTATGAAATTAGAATCAATCGCTTTATTTTTATAAACTATATTATTAAGCTATTAACAGAGAAAATAATGTGTTCAGTTATGTCATTTTCAATTCAATTTAAAAACAAAACTTTAATTTAGATTAGAATATAAAACATTATATAATGACTGAATATAAATAAATAAAATTTTTATTTGTTGCAAAAAAAAAAAAATTTTGCTTAAAATTACCCTCGACCCACAAACTAGGATAGCCCGTGACATGAGGATCAGTTTCTTACCAGTTGTGCAATGTAAAATGTCAAAAAAAAACATCAACCACGGACTAGTAAAAAAAGAAGGACTCCGCGCCGTGATATTAGCAAGTGAAGCACCTTTATGCTAGTGTGTGTGCGGTTACGGAGTATACCAGTTACACAATTTTTTCTCCCTTAAATAATCATATATCCATAAATACTTTTATAGTATTGTATTAACACTTTTACACAACGCACGACGGTATTTTTAAAATATTTTATTGCGACGCAAACTGATCTGTCACAGACGATGGCAAATCTCATAATGGCGGCCGATCGGCTTGTATTATAGTGTAAGAGTATGCGGGCTATGTATTTACACGTTTACCGGCTTGTTTTGGTGCCTCATTGTTATATAAGGTGATACGGACTCCTTATTTTTTTACTCGTCCGTGACATAAATATATTTTAAGGTAAGTGATTTAAATGGTGGTTATGCAACGAATGGTGACAACAATAACTATTTTATATATAATTTATGTGTGTGTGTGTGTATGTATGTCGAAACATTAAGACGAAATAATATAAGTATGCAAGTATTCTCCGGCAGATTCTAATACGGTGTTTCCATCAGATCACTACGTATCAATCTCCTCTCATAAGCTCATATAATCATTTTAATGAAGGCGCCAAGTGACAAGGATTGTAAACGCTACAACCAGCGATACAATATATTTTGTGTTGATCATGTGGCTAAGCTGCAAATGGACATTTATTTTACTGGTTTTCCTTTGTTTATTCAAAATTTACATATTAAATTGAAAAATCGTTCGGTTTAAGTTTTAGAAAAGTACAAATTCTAAATTTAAATTCTTTAAAAAAAGAGTGTTGTTATCGCTGAAAATTCAGAGGAATTCATTTTTTGGAAAGCAACCTCAAATTTTTTTATTGGATATTTCAAATTATATATAAATATTCTATTCAAAATTTTCTTGATGTCCTTCTTTGTGCACTGTATTTTTGCGTCGGAATATTTTCATTGCATTATGTTGTAATCGACTCTCTAAGAAACCAATTTTTGTGGATATTGAGTAAGTTCGCAGTTTATGTGGAAGTGCGAGAGTACCATTTCTAATTAATTATACGCTCCAGTTAGTTTTAATCAGTTAACAAATAATCCAAGCAACATATTGCAACATTCATTGAAAGCTTACATACATTATTTCTTAATTAACGAAATATAAGTACTTGTTTGTAAAAAGGAGACTTCACATACATTTTGCGTACTAAAATAAAATCATAAGTAGGGTAAACAAAGAACGATGCGGGATTCGAACCCGTTACCTCACGCGTTGCCTGCGAGCACTCTTCCACTGAGCCAACGGTTGAGTCTTGTATATCTTGTTCAACTCTCAAGTTGTGCCTTGATCTACAGGATCTACTTTACCTATAACCTGCTCAACCCCAATATTTCCATATTAAGAAATTGACATGAGATGTCGCTGTCAAGTCTAAACGATTTGTTATTTTTTTTTAACAATTTTGTTATCCAGAAGGGCTGATAGCCCGATAGATTTATTATTATAAATTTAAAACAAATAAGGGAGTTACAATTGCTTAAAATAGGAAGGAGATGAATCCCAAATAAATTAGGTACTGTTATTTATTTGACTTATTTAACTATCTATAAGTTAGGTTAGTAATTATTCTAACCTTATCTATCATATCCGCTTCTTTGCCAATCACTTGCGCTAAGCAGCCATTCGCTTTTTGACGAAGTATTCCAAAAATGATCGATCAGTTTCCCGAACGACTGCTGTTTTATAAATAAGTTTTACTTGTGTGAAGAAGCAACGATACAAGCATAAACCAACCTTAATTAAATATTACCTCCAAGTTATTGGCTTTAAAATATTAAAATCACACGTTTTCCTTTACGTGTGTTTACATTTATTTACCTTCGTTATTTCTGTTTCTAAGAACCGCCTTCTTGTTGTATACTGTGAAGATTATTATATATTTACCGAAGATAAGGTCTGATTGATTACAGGGATAACTCCATGAGAACTGGTCTGATATTTAGAGTATTTTATTCTAGTCACGACACAGTACTGAGATGCATTTCTAGATTTAAAATGTTTTCTGGCAAATAGAGTTACTATCCAGCATTAAGAGGGTGACACTGTTCTCACGGAAAACACATTGTTTTGTGAGGAAATTCATTAATTCCTAGCCAGTAATGACAACCAGTATCGATGGTTAAATAAGAAAAAAACGATGGTTATTCACACCACTATGGTGGCCAGACGATATATTATTTAATATAAATATTATATCAAAATGTCCACACGATGAAATAAAGTTTTCCTTTTCTTGACAAATTGATGATTAAATTTACCAGTGGGAGGCTCCTTTGCACATGAAGCCGGCTAGCTTATGGGTACCACAACGGTGCCCATTTCTGCCGTGAAACAGTAATGTGTAAACATTATTGTGTTTCGGTCTGAAGGACGCCGTAGCTAGTGAAATTACTGGGCAAATGAGACATCATCTTATGTCTGACGGTGACGAGCGCAATTGTAGTGCTGCTCAGAATTTTTGGGTTTTTCAAGAATCCTGAGCGGCGCTGCATTGTAATGGTTAGGGTGTATCAACTGGGCTGAATGTCCTGCTCGTCTCGTCCCTTATTTTCATTTAAAAAAATAATTATCTAAATACGGTACGTTTCTACGCGATAGGATAGTCTTAGACTGACTTTAAGAAAACGAGAACGTTATTCACTTGTGTGAAAGTGTGTTTTTAGGCACGTACGCATTTATGGTATGGAGAAAATGTACCTACTGACTGACGGACACCAAGAAAAAAGGAAGAAAAATTGTCATTAAATTTAATTATGGACAAATTGTCCAAAATAATTAAAAAAATACAATTGATAAAATTTAACAAAGTTGATATATATTTATAAATTTGTTTGTTCTTTCATCTAAATGTACATTAAATAAAACATTTAATACTATATCAATACTAAATTTTAAATTTTAAATGAAAACACCTCCTGAGATATCTTTAAAAACCCAAAATTAATGATTACAAATTTGCAAGCTTAGCTTAGTTTCGCTTCCGGCAGTTTTTTTCTGTTTATTTCCTTAATCTTCTTAATATTTAAATCTTATGTTCGTGTTTATGAGCAATTAAGGGACCTAGAAAGACCCCCTTAGAATAATCCTCATAGTATAGGTCTTCACTGCATAAAATACTCCTGGAAAGTAGGAATCGAATTATGCGATTACTGTTGCTAAACAAAGATCCTAATAGATTGTTCTAGCATTTGTAATAAATCTCAGTATTGTAAATTTAATTGAAACGTTGTTTTGCCATATATAATAACGTAGCCTAAGGTACTCCTTATTACATCAGCTACCTGTCCCGTCAAAATCGGTACAGCCATTTCAGAGATTAGCCAGAACAAGCAGACAGACAGACAAAAAATGTTATTTCGGTGTATGTATCGTATATATATTCATATACATGTAGTAAAAAACGGTTATTTCAATATTACAAACAGACACTCCAATTTTATTAATATGTATAGATTAAATCCTGTATTTCTTTATAAGTAACAAAATTGCTGTCAAATAGCAAACAGAACTCCGTAATTCCTTGACCCCGGCCACCTAGCTGAAATAATTGACAGCATCCTTCCAACCTCAAGATATTTCATAAAACAATACAAATTAAATGTAAGAAGGAGACAATTAGCAACAAATTATATACACGACAGATACAGGAAAATATGAAGTCATCATATTAAATATACTATAAATGTAGAATAATTTCACGCGCTTGACGGGAATGAGTAAGCGACAGAATATTAACTTTGATGTTACGATCAGGATTAAATCATTGTCCCTGGATAAAATAAGTTTTAACGAAATCATTAATTGACCGGAATAAGTGTCTGCCTATCAAGTGAAGGGTCGTCGCTTTGATCTCCACTAGGGTCAGTTGTATCCATAACAAGATTTCCGACTAGGAACTTATTACACGTTTCTATCTCAGTGTGTGAATCTAAACTGATATCAGTGATCGATTAATTATCTGGAGGCAGCATCAGTGAACACTCACCACACAAATACTTACTGGACAACCCTGTTCAAAATACTTTTATAATTGTGTTTTTTGCGCCCAGACATAGGGAAGGGGCTACCCTCCGGGATAACAACTTGAGGGAGGTTGTGAATCCTCAATGCTCATGTAAACCACAACGCAATATGTCTGCATTAATTATGTGGGGCTCATGTTAAAACTTACCCACTAATTACCACCTGAGGGTAGCTTTGGGCAAGTGCCCTCTATGCCTTCATCGAAGGCGACCTTCTCTTGGGGAGAGAGAGGCACAAGCGGCACTTCCCTTAGAGTATCCGCGGGGATATAGCAAAGAAGGTGATATCACTGCAATCTAGCTGAAACTAGTGACATTAGAAGGATGATCACAAGCTGGAGTTGAGTCTAACTGCGTCTGATTATTCCCGGATGCCAAGAGGCGATCCACGTCAGACGAGAGTTTTTATTGAGTACAATACAAATTCCTTACATATAACGAGTGCTAATAGAAGATAGCGAGTTAGAATGTCAAACTAGCGCCATCTTTTTTGTGAAAAGTAGAGTAATCATAAACTATCAGGTAATTCTTTGTCAAATGCTGACAATTTTTTTTTTTTTTATGAAAATAAGGGACAAGACGAGCAGGACGTTCAGCTACTGGTAATTGATACGCCCTGCCCATTACAATGCAGTGCCGCTCAGGATTCTTGAAACCCCCAAAAATTCTGAGCGGCACTACAACTGCGCTCGTCACCTTGAGACAAGATGTTAAGTCTCATTTGCCCAGTAATTTCACTAGCTACGGCGCCCTTCAGACCGAAACACAGTAATGCTTACACATTACTGCTTCACGGCAGAAATAGGCGCCGTTGTGGTACCCATAATCTAGCCGGCATCCTGTGCAAAGGAGCCTCCCACTGGCCATTCCACAGGTAAACAGTTCATAAAAAGGATTATTCCCCATCGTTATATAATTTTCCAGAGAATACTCCACTCCACAAGAGTGATATATGTATTACTAGGTTAAAGTTAATTAATTAGCAAACAAGGTTATCATGTATTACAAATCAAGATTATAATTTTCTCTAATGTTAATTACCTTTTATGGCTCGTAAAGTTTCTATTTAAATGTCATAGTGATTCATAACAGTGTTGGAAGGAAATTGAGTTTTTTACAGCGACATAAAATCATAAATCTACTTTAAAAATCGACAAATATTAATGTGCTGATTTCATGATTTATGTAGCAACTATTGGAATGATTTAAAATTATTTAATTGCAAACAGAGAAGATATACAAATTACAGAATTCTATTCCTTATTTTGCTGCTTTTGTGGAGGGGCCACTACAGTTTTGCCAAAGTAAGGAGAAACACCAAGTTTGTTCATCTAAATAGTGATGTTCATTTTTTATTATCGATAAAGAGAATTTAAAGTAACATGGAATGTCCTGAAGAAATGTGATATTTAAATTTATAAAATATGGTTAGCTTAAATTTCATGTCATTAATTTGTTATTCATTCTAATTCTATATATTTTGAACCTAGGAAAATGTTGCTTTTGTCCATCCTATACTCTTGGTAAAAATATTGTAACTGCCTTTAGTTATTGTGGGCCAACCATTTCTTCTGATTTTGCAAGGCGCCCAGGCAGTGCCACATCCAGTGCATATTATCAGCTTAATGAAATAAAACCATTACATATTTATTTATATATTTTTTTATGGAAAAAACGAGCGTACGGGTCACATAGTGTTAAGTGATCACCGCCCCCCACATTTTTTGCCACACCAGAGGAATCACAGAAGCGTTACCGGCCTTTAAGCAAGGTGTACGCGGTTTTTTTGAAGGTACCCATGTCGTATCGTTCCGGAAACACCGCACAAGGAAGCTCATTGCACACCTTTGTAGTACGAGGAAGAAAGCTCCTTGAAAAGTGCAAGGTGGAGGATGGCCACACATATTTATTTCACATTTATGTTTAACATAATTAATTAGTTTTATTACTTTCATACTTTCACGCTTGGACTTGTCGACACGACACTGTCAGCTGTCATTACTGAGCATTAAGACATGGTCTCTATGTAACAGAACCTGTATTACATTGTTCAATATGTCATGATTAGCATAAGATGTTAAATCGTCACAAATCTGGGTCATCAAAAGTAAAACTTGTTGATCTAGAGTAACGTGTTTTTGACAAGGTAACAAATTATTAGTTCCTATCTGGTTCTTGAATAGTTTATTTGTAAGGTCAGTACTATAGTCATACAAATAAGCTTATGGATTATTGGTTAGTGAGTTTGCTTTATTATAGGCTAGATTTATAGTTTCTCAACCTTATTTTGCTCACCGCCCACTTTGAGAATATGTTTTTTTCTAGACTATTTTCCTGTATTTTTTTGCCTATTTAGACTATATTTTTTAATCTACCCACGCCCCATCTGCCCATCTCAATGCCCCCTAATTTTCTCTGGGTCTTCTACTGCCCCCCCGAAAGTCTCAAACGCCCACAAGGGGGCGTTATCGCCCACGTTGAGAACCTATCGGCTAGAAACATAAAAAAAAAACAACAACATACATCAAAAATTGTTTCATTAATATCATATATTGCAACTTTATCAATATGTGTTGTTAACATATATATACATTTCTGACTATAGTACCAAAAGTGAGTAGAATATAGAAGTATAGATTAGGAATTGGTCTCCGTTGTGCTCCAACTAGATACAACACTACGTAAGAACAATAGCTTTTTTATTAAGGCAACTATTAGATGCTTGTGTATCTTGATACTCATTGGCATCATTCAATTTTTTTAAAATACGCTTCGTGTTATTTTACATTGAAATTAATAAAATACTAAATACTTACTGATGATTTGTATCCACCAGTACCAGTATCTTTCTTATTTCTTGTAGAATTATTTTTACAACGCAACCCGGCATTTTAGTTTCAATTATTTAGCAAAGTTTAACAGAAAAGGTGGCCCGTCAACGTCACACATTGTTCGAGACTGGCTCAAGTACACCCACTTGGGCGTAGAATTATTTGCCGCACTTAGCGACTACGCCTGCTGTATCTTGTTGGACCACAGCGGAGACCAATCCATAATCTAAGTCTATATTGTATTTTTTGTATATTCTGTAATTTTCTTTATTGTACATTTTAAACAGTTAATTCTTTTTAAAATTTTGTCTTACAAATGTTACGTAAAGTCTGTTTAGAAGAGAATACATTGTTAAATTATTATAACTTCCTGTACACTGTATTTCAACTATCCTCATTTCATATGCACAATGTCGGCAAGAGATTAAATTATTGCATGAGATTGATAATGAGGGCAATAAAAATGATTATTTAAGAGCCACTTCGGACTGTTGCCAACAAACAGATTAGATTTAAAGGACATTTAGTGCATAAATTCGCTTTGTTGTAATCAACATTGTAATGTTGTTGATACGATGGCATATGATATAAATTTATACGATTATTATAATATTATATATTATATTATATATTATAATACTATAGCACAATATACATATAAAACTCACAATAGCACATAGAATACACACATAGTTCGACGGACAGATGGCCGGTACGACAGTAAAGTTCTTGAGTGGCGACCACGTACCGAAAGACAGTGTTGGTAGGCCCTCCACAAGATGGCCGATGGATGAGGGAAGCGTTGGACCAAGCGCCGTGGAGATTTCACCAGTGGGAGGCTCCTTTGCCCAGGATGCCGGCTAGATTATAGGTACCACAACGGCGCCTATTTCTGCCGTGAAGCAGTAATGTATAAGCATTATTGTGTTTCGATCTAAAGGGTGTCGTAGCTAGTGAAATTACTGGGCAAATTATACTTAACATTTTATGTCTCAAGGTGACTTTCACAATTGTAGTGCCGCTCAGAATTTTTGGGTTTCTCAAGAATCCTGAGCGGCACTGAATTGTATTATAAGGGCAGGCCGTATCAATTACCATCAGTTGAATGTCCTGCTCGTCTCGTCCCTTACTGGTTTAAAAAAATGATGATTATGATTGTATTATATAATATTATATATATTAACGAGACCATGTATAACGTTTTAAAATTTCAAAAGAACGTATGCCCTTTATGAAGTGTACATATTATTACTTATGTACTTAAAATGTGTGAATTTATTTATTGTATTTACAAAACTATGACACTATGCTTGATTGTTAAATTGAAGAGTGATTTAAGAAATTGTTAATGATTATGAAGTTACTTACGTACACTTCAGAATTGACTACATTTTTTTTTAAAGCGGGCGGTATGTAAATAAAACGCGTTACTATCGATTTGACTTGCACAAGGTTAAATTCCTTTGTTCAGTCTAAGATCTTGTTTCTATTTGAATAATGATAATAGCAATTGATGAATTGATGATTCAATCAAACTTGCCAAGGTATGAGATAGACGGAGTCTATGGCGGCACTTGACTATAGTTGACGTCCTTGTTTTGTTAATAAACACGTTGTTCGAATGATATTGTTGACCTACGATCAATGCATTTTTAATTAATAGATCTATGATTTTGTGTGTGAAGAATTAATTGGCGTATAAAAGACTATTTACAAAATCTGTAAATCCGAATAGCGTCTAGTTGTTTTAAGGTGTTAATCTTCTTGAATGACTTATTATTTCTTATGTTACATATTTTTTATTTTGAGTGATTGTGCATGAACCTCTAAGCTGCATATAAAGTCCTGGTACACGTTGCTAGGATGACACATAATTTAAACCTCTTTGAAAGACTTCTTTCTAACACCGCTACCATATTTATGTTCTCCTGGTATATGTCTTCCATATCTATGCAGTAAAATGTCATGCATAATGTCAGAATATGTTAAGGTATACTCGCGTCATACATAAGACAATCTCTTCATCAACTTTGATCGCCTGGTACCAAAACAGTGTATATTGCTGCCTATCTCTTTTTCTCCAACGTTAAATCGTATGAATCTATGAAGAGACAGCTCTTTTTACTTACTGTTTTGTGAATATCATAATCACCGAGACCAAACATAAATTTATTATGCCTACTACTCGGTTAGGTCGAGTTAGTAAGTGTTTTTTAGGGCGATGTATATAATTATTCTTTTAAAACATGATCTCAGAAAATTTACAAAAAAATGTGGTATGAAATTAAAAAGAATAAAGAACCAGAACAAATTTTTTGGAGAAAAGAGAAATTTTCGAATGGGTGGTAGTTTTTGACGTTCAGTAAATGATTTTAAAATTCTTTTTCTGAATAAAATGTTTGAATATTATTTAGAATTAAGTGTAGTTTGTATTTTATTATCATCTATCGTTTAAATAATTTTTCTCCGTTCTGTCTACGGTAATGTTCAAGACTGATTTAGAGTAAATTTTATTCAAACACAATTGCTAATATTTTGGTTTCGATATTTTTTACTGATTGTAGCTTGAGGCGTTGAAGGCTTTAGAGTAGGCTAAACCGCTTCTAGCGACAAGCCAGCGCAATACTTTACAATGGACTTTATTACCTATTGTATGAGTAATATAAATATTTGCGTGAAGTGTATGACCAAATGGTACGTCATTTAAATATTACTACATAATATTATAAAACAAAGTCCTCCACAGCGTCTGTCTGTCTGTTCGCGAAAAACTAATAAGCTACAACACCTATTTTCATGTTGTTTTCATTAATGGATAGCGGGGTTCTCGAGGAAGGTTTTAGCATATGATTTGTTTTTGGATACATTTTTGTTTAAATATTAACGAAATTGATGGAGATGTCGGAAAAAATAAGCAGTCTGAGAGCTTTCAATGAATACGCTGTCTAAACCATTTGAGATATAACAAAAAAATGTATGGTGGTATTGGGTATCTTATATCGGTCTACAGGAAAGTCATAGATGGCATATCTCTACCTCTTAATGAAAACATACTATATCCACACAAATAAAATTTGAAAACAAAATGTTATGAACGATGCGGAACACGTACCCGCGACCTCTCGCGTTCCGTGCGAGCGCTCTTTCCGATTGAGCCAACCGATCGAGTGACGTATCGTAGATAAAATCTTGTATGCCTTGTTCAACTCTCAGGTTGTGGCTTCATCTACAGGTTGAGCAGGCTATCAACTGTTAGGTAGATCCTAAGTAAGTAAGGGGTCTATCCAATGTCGGTCCTTCACAGTCATGTAGGATTTTATTCAAAAGTACCGTATCCTACTAACGTCAGTGAAATAATATATCTATGGATTTCACTATCAAATACAGCATTTAAAAAATTGAAGTCTAGCAGGCATTTATATGATAAGGATCGATCCTTGATGCCATTTTTCACATTTCCACGAAATGTGAGTACGAGAGGGAGGCTCTTTTGCACAGGATGCCGGCTAGATTATTAGTACAACAACGGCGCCTATTTCTGCCGTGAAGCAGTTACGTGTAAACATTATCGTGTTTCAGTCTGAAGGGCGCTATAGCTAGTGAAATACTGTGCAAATGAGACAACATCTTATGTCTCAAGATGAAGAATGCAATTATAGTGCCACTCAGAATTTTTGGGTTTTTCAAGAATCCTGAGCAGCCCTGAATTGTAATAGCATTGTAATTGTACTGTAAAAAAAAATAACCCTGAATGAAATTTAATTCGGTTGTAACATAAAATTTTTATAAAGCGATAGTGTTAGCTATCAATGTTTGTTATTCGAAAAAATAGTTAAATGCAATCATATAATTAGTTTATTTGAATGTGTGTTAATTTGATTAAGCACAATAGTAATTAATTTATGTCACATATTACATACATAAATCCAAAGGGCCATTAAAGATAAACTTTCTTTATTATGAGTCGATATTTTCATTGCTAGTGGTTGTGCAAAATTTATAAAATATTTTATTTTAATTTTATATAATATATAATATATCTATATTACGAAGGTTACGAAACTTCCGCACAAACACTGCATTCAGGAAGCAATTTTTCACATAGAACTTATCTTTATTCGTATAGCATACACATATAATTGTAACTATTTTCATAAGTTCTACGTACTTCACTAAGTACTTATATAACTATGGGTATGTTCCGATATGTACTGCGACCACTGTACAGTGTGACGTCAATTTAGTACAGTATGAAGCCGTTCCTTTATAGCCAGTTATATTGGTTACTATTTAAAACGGAACGCAATCCCGTTTACTGTCAGCCGCATTTTTTGACGCAGCATTCAAATGAGTGTATTAAAGTTTTCTAGGTCGTTAAAAAAAATGTTGTTGGAGTACTGTCAAATTAAAAATATTTGGGATTAAACTGTAGGTATTGTTTATAAGACGTAAGGCACTCGAGTGGTTTTGACTGATCACGTGATCAAAGTACTGCGGGTACCTTACCTCGAAAACGCCTGTGCTCACAGTAGAACATGGTGGCGGTTTATGACAGTCACGACTGGCAGTCCTTAACGGAACGAATTTTTCTACAGTGATAGCACTGTGCAGTGCTCGCAGTGCATATAGGAACATTCCCTATGAATGGTGCGAGCATGCAAAAATAATATTACAACTAAATACTATTTAGATAATATGCCTCTCAGTACAGTAGATACTATTAAGGATTTGGGTGTTATATTTGATAGCAAACTTACGTTTATACCGCACATAGACTCTATTGTAAGCAGATCCTCTAAAATGCTGGGATTTGTAATTCGCAATGGCAAAGTTTTTAGGAACTGGCGCACGAAGATGATCCTATATAAAAGTCTCGTTGTGAGTATTTTGGAATACGGTAGTACCGTCTGGAGACCACACTACGCTTGCCATTGTCTCAGAATCGAAAGAATTCAGAAGCGTTTTCTTTATCACTTGGCTTTCTCAATTGGGAAATCTAGATCACTCGCAACATACTCTGAAAGATTTACATATTTTAATATACTAACTCTGAAACAACGTAGGGACATATTGGATTTACTTTTCGTATACAAAAGTATTAACAATATTTATGACAACTCCTTTCTGGTGTCTATGTTTAATTTTAGAGTGCCTAGATGCCCACGTAAACCTGTGAACTTATTTGAAAAACCATCTCGCAGAACTATTTTGGGGATCAATTCACCTGTGTCGCGATTATGCAAAATTATAAACGATTATAAATGCTTGGACCCATTCAGTGATTCATTGCCAAGGTTTCGCAAAAATGTAAAAAAATGTATTGTAAATAAATAATTTATAAGTATTCTTGATTTGTTTAATACGTTTATCTTGACTTATTTAGTAGATTTTGTTAATTTCTTAATTTCATTACATTATAGAATGGTTGTTTTATAACTTATATTTATTTTATGTAACTATTTCACACAATATAATTTAGCATGCGGTATTCACCTTAAAAGGTAATGCATTTAGTAATAAGACCCTTGTAAATTAGCATAATAATAATAATTATAAATGTATTATTGTAATTACCACTGGTGAATCTAAATAAATAAATAAATAAATAAAGCATAGAGGATGTAAATACTACGTAATAAGAGTCAGGACTGCCTGAGTAAAAATTGAAGTTTAGTTTAGTATGAAACGTGCATTAATTTGACATAAGTTTGAAATAGTAGTAATTACAGCATGGCGATTGGCGACGATGTATAATCCGGCTAAGTTTGAAAGTGAACACTTGGTTAAAATATAGTGGATTTCAGCTATCTCCGTTTTTCACAAGATCATAGCCGTCACCTGTCAATCTATCGATCGTCAATGACTACACGTTTCATACAACTAATGGAACGGCTTTTTTCATAGATAGTTTCGCTAGGCTGGGTGCGAGCACTTAAATAAATAAACAACGCTTTTTGCTGCATAATAATATTTACTTATAGGAATTGACAGATTTTTTTGTAGAAACCGTTGACAGAAGGTAAACTCGTGTCATACTAATTGCTATCTCTTCTACCGCTATGATCGCCTGGTACCAAAACACTGAATAATACTTCCTATCTCATTTTCCCACGTTTAAAAACTTATGAATTTATATGTGTGTCTCTTTTTACTGTCGCGCATTTTCGTTTCATCCACTTTCAAATCACAGCGATGCTAAAGAAGTTTTCACTTCAATAAAATTCCGGTGATTTAACATAATTTTTTTTATTTTCATCGGTTTTTGATACTTGTGGATAGTGGGAAAAAGAAAACGTAGGAAAAGATAATGAGACTACTCACTTCATACATATTATAATGGTATTATTAATCGTGAAGTGATATACATACGACGATGTTGTTGTCTTAGAACTTGATTGATTCAAGTTCTTATCTAACACCTTGTAGTGTCACAGCGTCTAACGGCCAATGAAATGTTTCAAAACTGATTTACGGAACGACTTTTGATCTCTTAATTCAATGCATCTAAAGTATCACGTTAAAGTTTTTGTAGATGTTCATATTTAAGGCTAGGGACTTAGCCAACGGCCTTGAGGAATCGAGATAATTAGAAGCATTTAAATTTATTGCAATTTTATTTACAAAAATAACAAAACTACGGCTTGTTAAATAGTATTGGTAATAGTATAAGACAATTTTTATCTAGATTAAATGATTAACATGGCTCCAACTATAAAATATAGGCGTATTTTGGTGATTATTTTTCGCGATGTCTATTATAGATAGAAATGTAAAGAAAACATGATTTTTCCTCTCATACTCTGTAGACATATAATTATTTTTTGTAAAAATATAAGCTTTATATAAGCCGTTAAGAAATGGTTTCAATTTTGCGTTATTTTGGCTATTTCTTGGGATAGCGGGAATGTGGCAGGTAAGCACAATTTATGTGGTATATATTTGGAAATTAAGATTGATATATGGGAATGCAGGTTCAGGATATACCTAGGTAACACTGAAAATGTTTAGAAAATGAATAACGGCTTAATGTGGAAAGTTGCAAATATTTTTATTGTTTTTCGAAGTAATCTCCGTTCATCTCTACACGTCATCGCATTCGATGAAACCACTGAGGAAAGCAGTGGGCCCATTCTACCTTAGGGGTCACTTCTATGACATTTTCGTACGCATTCACCGCATCTTCAAGGCTCGTAAAGCGAATACCTCGAATTTTATCTTTAGTTCTTGGGAATAAATAAAAGTCGCAGGGCGCCAGGTCTGGACTGTATGGTGGATGACTCATTATCTCGACACTTGCCATAGTCAAATATTCAACAGTCGGTTTTGCGGAGTGCGCTGAAGCATTGTCGTGGTGAAGGAGGATCCTGCTTCGAGAGCGCTGCTGTCGAATTTTTTCCAAGACAACAGGCAAACAGCGATTGGCATACCAGTCTGCAGTAACTGTCCTTCCATCTCTTAGCACAACTGTCGCGAAATGACCTTTCCGACCAAAGAATGAGGCAATCATCTATTTTCCTTGACTTCTTCCTTTCTTTACCTTAGTTGGCGGATCCTCGAAGTCGAATCAGTCCATGCGAAGGTGTTTCTGGTCGTCGGTAAAAGTATGGGGAATCCATCTGGTACAAAGCTTCCTGACGCCTAAATGTTCGTGTAATAATTTTTAAACTTGACTCATACCAATGCCTAGGCTTGCCCGTATCTGCTGATAGGTCACTGTCTTAACTTCCTCTATCAAGCGTCGCACAGCACTTATGCTATCTTCAGTAGTCGCTGTTAAAGGACGTCCCTCACGCGAATCATCATTGAGATTGCTATGTCCACCCTTAAAGCAATGGTAAATTAATGCTAATCGCAGCCTATCATAGCTTTGTTGTTGAGTAAGCCCACAACGAAAGTCATAATAAATCATTGCCGAAAATTTTATCGCGTAAGGTTCATTTTCACGTGTAACAAGAGTTTTAGATTTGCCGCCAATTCACAAAAACAAATGACAGATGATTACAATATACTACATTAGATAACCAAAGAGTTCTAAAATTGAAATTCAAAAAAGTTTTCATTAGCAATGTTTCTAACTGGCCATTTCTAAAAAATTTTACGGTCACCCACGTAATAAAAGTCACATCTACTCCCATTATTATCTACTTTTATAAGAAACAATTTATTACTATCAAACAGAAATATTTTATTACTATGGTATAAACTCGATAAATGGAAAAAAAGTCACTATTGAAAAAATATCAATAGTTTTAATTTGAAACAAATTCTTCTCTCTCCAATACAATATCATCCAATTGATTTCTCGTTCGCCTAATGATCTCATATCTAAAATGTGTAATTTTACATCAAATAATAAGGTAGGACCCCAGTCCCTACAACAAGTCATAATGACGCAGTGTTAACAATTAACGCGGTCTGTCGTGCGATAAGGCACGCGCTATTGTTCCTCGGCATTGCAATGGCGTTAGGTCACTCATGCACTTATAACTTGCATAGTAATGCAAAACATAACGCCACCTAGCTGGGCATGAAAGTAGAAAAATACATTTCCTGGTCCACATATGTAGATTATATACTTTTACTTCCTATAGCGCGGTTTCCTTATAACGTTTTTATAATATTTTGCAATAACGCGAAGATTTTCCACATACATATTTCTGGTAAAGGTATTTGTGAAATAAAATAAAATAAAACCAACTGTGAAATTTATAATAATTTGTACAGTTCATAATTAGCTTTGTGTAACTTTGTACCACGTGTGTCAATTGTGTTATTACAAAATTAAGTATTTTTTTTAATTTATGTATTAAAAACTATAATTAAATAGTAAAACTAGGCAAACAATTGGAAATACTTGTTATGAAAACTGAATAATCATTATAATTACGAATTACGTGGTCGTAAAAACGCGTTATATCGAAATAACGCATCGGTCTATAACGCGAATCAACTCTACCGCGTTTTAGGGGATAAAACGTGTGTATGTTATGTTATCCGGGAAGTTCTACCATTCATGCTATAGAGTACCTAAGAGGACGCTGAAATGTTTATCTAATATTGTGGTCCTAGTGGACATCAGGGCTGATCCAAGTCAATTTGCATTGTTCTGGCTTAATGACTGATCCTCCTTCTCTATGAAGTCAGCAAGCATCTGGCCTCGGCCGTTTCGATAATCAATTGCTCCACTCTCAACTTATCGCCCCTACGTTTGCCCAGTTTTGCGTTGAAATCTCCCATGACAACGTGGAAGTGGGTCTTAGGAGTGTGAATGGCTGTTGAGATGTCCTCATACATGGCCTCCACCTTCTCGTCTAAGTGTGTCCACTATAGTATATATATTTAAAGGCCGGCAACGCTCCTGTGATTCCTCTGGTGTTGCAAGGGATTGTGGGCGGCGGTGATCACTTAACAACAGGTGACCCGTACGCTCGTTTGTCCTCCTATTCCGTAAAAAAAAAATAGAATAGGCCCTTGAATGCTTTGGATTAACTTTTTAAGCAAATTTAAATAAATTAGTGACATTCCAAATTAGGTTCCAAAAAACTACTTGTTGATAATAAACTAAACTGAAATGTAAAAATAACTGTAAGAAATTAGAAAAAGGCTTTCGGTAGGTTTAAATAGAAATATTTACTATTAGCTAAGCATCATGGCACTCGGGAACATAGTCTATCGCTGGTAAGCCACAGAAATAACACTAGGAAAATATCCACGGTCGAATTTTATGTACCTGTCAGTAATTATTATGGTGATTCAACTATTAAAACATCATCCCTTTTTATTTAGCTTAAAATAATGTTAAAAAAATATCTTTTGAAAAGTATTAGTTGAAACAAAATTAGTACTTTTAATTATCAGTTAATTTAGTGAGACTCTACAATCCCGCAGTCAAACCGGCTTTGTAAAAACAATGTATATTTATCAAAATGTATATAATATTCTGAATAAATAAATACATTGCCCCTAGCGATTACGTAATTAAATCTGGTAAGAAAAATGAAGTAGCTAAAGTATTTAATTTAAATTCGTCTCAAGTCAAATTATATGAAGATTCTGGCATTATTTGTCACATTATTTTAGATATTTCTATATTACTGGGGCATTTTGAGTTAAATCATAGTCAAACTGCACTGTAACGAGTACGTACGTATCATTTACCATCAGCTGAACGTCCTGCTCGTCTCGTCCCTTATTTTCATTAAAAAAAAAAATGTTCTCGGATAGTAATTATTGATAAGAGATTCATATTCCAGGAACAGACATAAACTGATGATGCCTACTACTCGGCTTAGTCGAGTTAGTAAGTCTTTTGTGGGGCGATGTATATGCTTTTACAACAAGATCCCAGAAAATGTTCAAAACAAAGGTGTTACGTTATTCAAAAGAATTGTTAAAAAACGTTTGTGTGGAAAGGTTACTATAACATAAATGACTTTCTTAATGATACCACAGATTGGGAATGGAGCGACCGTCTTCAGACTATTAAATAATAATTTTAATTGTACAATGTTACTTTGTTACTTTGTAAATGTTACATTAATTGTAAAACATATTTTTGATCGAAAAAAAAAGCCCGCTGAGTTTGTTGCGCCCATTCTTCTTTGGCCTGAGGCATTCATTTTGGAATGGGTGGTAGTTTTTTGACTTTCAATAAGTGATGTCACATCCTATTTTGAATAAAATTATTTGAATTTTAATTTGACAGCAACAATATGACGTTGTCAGTTGACCACGAATACAGGCATTCAAGTTGTAGCACCGGGACGGGGTGGTCGATTAAAATGTTTTAAATTCTATTATTACAGTTTTTAATACGATTTTTATATTAATAAGGCTTGATCCTAAAACAATGAGTAGTGATAATAATACCGACCAAATTATTTACTCACACACATTTTTTCCCAGCTTAGTATTATAAGTACCTACCTATTAGCACGAGGATGTATGATGCTGGAGCTCATAATATAATTAATATGAATATAAAAATGGAATTTAAGTGTCATTGTGTCAAAATTTCAGCTTTTAACTATTAATACTTTCTGACTTCCTATTACCTAAGCTATCTCAATAAGATAATTTTTATTTTTTTACTTAAAGGCTAAATTACCTAACTTTATTACTTGCTTACTAAATTGCTCTCCCTTATTACGAGGTGCATGTGATAATTATTTAGTACTACAATTTTGTTTAGTAACTAAATCGCATGTAAGGCAATTTAATTAAATACAAAAAAAAAACCCTATTGTACCTAACTACCTACTAAGCTAGAGGTCCCGGGTCCGAATCCCGGTAGGTGCAAGCATTTATATGATGAATATGGATGTTTGTTTCCGAGTCATGGATGTTTAAATGTATTTATGTATGTTTATATGAATTTATGTATGTTTAAGTAAGTATATTGTATAAAATATATATCATTGTCTTGTAACACAGGCTATATATGCTTAACTCGGGGCAAGATAATTTGTGTAAAAAGTGTGTCAATATTATATTATATATTATTATATTATATTATTGTGAATATAAATAATTTACCTAACTTCATTTTTTTTACATATAATATATGTAAATGTATATTAAGAAAAAAATAAACTAAAGCAAAATAAAAATTTTTTTTTTGTTTTCTGTTGATTTAGCATTTAGCACATGCTGATAACAGCTGATACTGTTTCTGATACAATGTTATACAGATGTCGATAATTACTTCTTTTCCTAATATATTAATAGAAATGCTAGATGGCATCGAAGAAGAATGTTATTATTTTTAGTGAAAATGTAGAAATGAAATTAAATAATAAACCGATAAATTATTCATCATATTTTAAATTTGGGATAAAGCGATTATTTATCAAATGTATTTAAAAAAATAGATGATGTATTTTACCTGCGTATTTTACCTATTTGTTTAATGAACTAAAAAAACCAAAAATCAAAATCAAAATCTCTTTACTCATGTAGGTCAGGAAAATGACACTTATGAATATAAAAAAAAATCCTATTGAATCTACTGCTACTTCGTAAAGGGTTGAGCTAGTGTGAAGAAGTAGCAAGAAACTCATTGCCACTCTTTCAAATCAAAATTTACATTTTCATCGTTTTAAAAATCCTTAAAATAAACATACTCTAACGTCGAATAGTCAATGCCTTACACGAGTAAGTCATAAAATTAATTGTAAATTAATACAAAACAAAAGTTATTGAGTACAGTAGCTGCATCATCCACACACACCGTAAATAAATAAAGGTATTCTGTGAGCATTTTATAAGCGATTATCATCATCATCAGCCTGAAGACGTCCACTGCTGGATAAAGGCCTCCCCCAAAGATTTCCACGACGATCGGTCCTGCGCTGCCCTCATTCAACGTATTCCGGCGATCTAGACCAGATCGTTTTCCGGTACGTGGGTTCGAGGACTTTACTGCCCCAACGATAAGATAAGATGTAAGCGATTATAATTTGAATGAATTTATGAAACAACAAACGGCAGATATTATGAAAGATTAGTCTAGTAATAAACGCATACATATATTATAAATAATCATGTACTGTTATTATGCCAACTCAAACAATTGGTATTCATTCAGGTTCTCAGACCAAACACCACGCGCGAATATATTTGGAGGTTGTGTAATTTTACTGTCACAACATGATGTTATGAATAAGGGGGTTAAGCGTTACGATGTTTAATAGTGTTTAGATGCAAATATATATAATAGTTGAGATGCAATGCAAAGAATGCCATTTACTAAAATTACATTGTAAAATGTCTACTGAAATTAAAATAGGCAATAAAAGAGTTGTTACGAGTTACCTAGTAGTTGGTACTATTATTTATTTAAGCTGAAGTTACTCAAAGTAATATATTATGTCATATAACTTTAACACAATCTATCTATCTATATAAAAATGAATTACTCTTCGTTAGTCTCGCTAAAACTCGAGAACAGCTTGATCGATTTGCCAAATTTAGATCTTGAATTATTTGTGGAAGTCCAGAGAAGGTTTAAAAGGTGAATAAATAGGAAAATGCTGCTAAATTAAATAAAAACAACAAATTTGTTTTTTCTTTGATGTGTCCATACATAATTTCTATGAGAGAATTTATTGACGCACGCTTTGACAGTTCTGCTGTGAAACAATTTCATTACGACAGCAGGGTGCATATCTTACGAAGTAATTTTTTTATGTTATGATATATTATTGACAAATTCATATAAAAACATTATTTTATTTATTATATACAGAACAACGTCTGTCGGGTCAGCTAGTAGGTTATAATTCTGCACAACAATTAATACATTATTTGTTTGTTAAAAGACCTTAAACAGTCATCCATAAATGGTACCTAAACATATTTTGTTTTGAAATCACGTAGGTATTCAACTTTCAATGATATTTCACCTTTTTTAATAATTACAATAGGTTTCAATTTTAATAATCAGTAATTGTAATGCTAACGCTTATAAATTCGAAGGCAATTCCTAGTAAATGATGGCTTTGACAGTAATAACGATCATCATGTTCACGAAGGATCTTTATACAAACAATGAATTCAAGCTCTAAAGGTTTTTGCATCCAATATACAATAATTTATATTATTTAAACACGTTTCATTCAGCACCTTACAAACTAATTTGTTTTGTATATTACAGACATTACAAAATACTCAATTTGATTGAAAAGAGTGGCCGTTGAGTTTCTTGTATGTTCTCCTCATGAGCTCAACTTTTTCCGAGCATATAGTAAATTCAGTAATTATAAGAAATATTTATATTGGCAATACAAAAGCGCTTAATTTAAGCCTAATTGAATAAAGTTTTTTAACGTTGACTTTAAAAAAATTGTGCTGTTATATAGTTCCTGACGCTGCCGTCCGGGTCCTTGCATCAACAGTTGTTGTTGACAAACGTTGCATGAAATTCTTATACATATAAAATATTTTACAAAATAGTAATGGTGCCACAACAGTATTTATAAACGGTGGAAACATGATTAGAGTGTGGGAGCTGCTATTGTTAATTGTTGTCGGCTTCAATGCAACAGTAGCGGGGACTGCGGTGGTAACACTACCTTCTATACATTATGTTTTCTTGTTACTCTTAAAACGTTGGAATCGAAATGATCTGAATACTTAATACCAATTCAATCTTTTTCTATTTTTAAATACTATCAAGCTTACATCATAAACTTCAAATTCCAATCAATATTAGTCCATTTAGATAATGTTGGATTGAAAATTTGCTAAGTCCTACAAGATTTTTGAATGTTTATTAACGTTGGAAATGTTTATTCCCTTGAATGTAGATATGTGTTCGGTTTTGATCCAACTCCTAGCCGTTTGGAACTTTTACGCGTTGTCGATGAATCAATTCCTTATTTTTAATACTAATTCTTTGTTATAGTATATATTTAACTGATGTCAGGGTTATGTTGAATATAATTTCGACAGCGCTATTGTTTCAATGAGGTGAAGGATTTGAAAGACAAACGATTACATACAATGATTGTCTTGTCACGGTAACTGTTCATTTAGAAGCCACTTATTTATAACTAACTAGTGTTCGTGTCGCCCAACGAATGGCAGCTATGAGGGCTAATATTATTATTATATTGCACATTACAGTGCCTGTTATTAATATTATAATTTGACCTGCGGGAGGCTCCTTTCGCACAGGATGCCGGCTAGATTATGGGTACCACAACGACACCTTTATCTGCCATGAAGTAATGTGTAAGCATTATTGTGTTTCGGTTGGAAGGGCGCCGTAGCCAGTGAAATTATTAGGCAAATAAGACTTAACATCTGATGTCTCAAGGAGATGAGCGCAATTGTAGTCCCATTGAGAATTTTTGGATTTTTCAAAAATTCTGTCAAAAATCAGATAAACGTCGTGCTTGTTATTGTCATTAAAAAAATGCGCAATAAAAAGCGTTCAATTGTTCCATGTTGTTAAGATATCAATTAGTACTTTAGAAAATAATATTAGCAGACTTGAATGAAGAATATTGAATATTAATATGATTTGAATTTATTTTCAGCATCCGTTCGGCGAGCCGCCACGACCAGCAGTTCAAACGCAACAAGAGACTCCCAGCTGCTGTCTGTCTTAGCTGCAAGACGCAGACAACTGCTTTCCGGAAGGCTTGCGGGGCATATCAGCACTATTGCATCAATAGCTCACAAACCGCATAAGTAAGTGCTTCTTCAATATTTATAATTAATCTTGGATATTTACCATGTTTTATACATACAGAGCTTAAAATAACAGTAATATTAGTATCTGAAATAGGTTTGAAATAAAAGTAAAGCAGAAATGACCAAATTAAAAAATATATTTGATGAGACAAAGACAATAATAATATACATTTTAATGATTATATGTATATTTATTTTCAGAGGCAATACTACCTTTGCGCAGTTGGAAATACGGGATTCAAATAACTCCATTGTTAAAAGAATAACATTCGAGAATTCCACGAATGAGGCTATAGCACCAACTTTAAGGCTTATTACTCAAGATGGCACGAAAGAAACACGGCAAGAGATAAAACCGCATGAAATTCGACACCTTTTCATTCCTAGAATATATCAAGAGAATAAAAACAGAGCTGGGTTTTTGAACAATCGAAGAAAAGATTTGTTTAATAAGACTGGTAGTGTAGAAACGTCTACGAGTAGCTCAATAGTATACGTTCCACCTGATAAAGGAGAAGGACTGGATAAAGAGGATGATTTGGACCCAGAAGAAGAGTTTCAAGTAGACGAGTCAAATCACGGCCTTTATTTACTTAATTATTCTGATACCGATAACGTAACTCAAACTCCAACACTTAATAAAACATCACCTACTTATGAAATAAAGGATAATGTAACTATAACTTTTGAATTTACTACTGAAAAGGTGGAGGATACTACAACCGATCTAAATAAAGAGGAAAAAACAGAAAGCAATATTATTGCCAACAGTACAGATGCTGAGACTACTAAATTAATAAAAATAAATACTGAAAAGGATAGAGATAATCAAACTCTATTTATGTCTAAAGAGATATATGATCATTTTCGGCCCTTAGAGACAGAATTACCTGATGAAGATATAGCACCTTTTATATATTTTGGTCAAAAACTAGGTGGTCCTGTTTTTGGTGATAACCTTACGAATTCTCCGACATTGGCAGCTTCGACAAAGGCTGTTAATTTAATTATACCACCGTCTGAAAAAAAGAAATTTAACTCTAGGTATTCTGCAACTGAAAAGTATAAAAACACAAGTGCTGGCGAAGATGAAATAAACGAGGATATGGACGTATCTGTTGTCAAAAATATAATTGAAAAGAACAAAATAAGGAACACTGTGAAAGGACCAGCTCCAGCTCGCCATGTTGGCTTAGTAAATGCATATCGTAAACATCCAAGTTCAACGCAGTCCACCGCAAAACCACCAAATGTTGCGCAACTTAATGTGACTGAACCAATGATACAAAATGTAGCCCTAGGCCTTTCTACTAATAAAACGAAAGATTTTATCATTACAAATAATGGAACAGGTCAACAGCTTGAACATTTTAATCACTCAGCACCAACTAAAGAGTCAGTATTAAATAAAACATCTACTACACCTCCAAAAAATCTCACAAGAAATTATTTCAATTTACGAAGACGACCGTCCAAAATAACAACTCTTGTGAGCACTGAAAGCTCCTTAAGCAGTAGTAATCCTGCAACAGAAAATTCTTCTACATCTGTATACACAGCAGTGGTAACATCTGTTTCAATAACATCATCAATTATAAAAGGTAACAATAGAACTGATATACCAGCAAATGAGTTCGATTCTAATAGTACCACAGCAGATATTTTGAACGATAAGCCTAATGTTACTGAACCAATGATCATCGTTGTTGTTAATGAAACAGAAACTACTACTCCATCATCAATTTCATTATCAAGTTATAAGCCACATAGGCATAGAATTAGAATAAGAACTACAACCACCGAAAATCCATTTCAACCATTCACTAGCAATGCACCCACATTGTTTACTTATAAGCCATTGGAACCTACATTGGCAAATGGAAAATTATTCGAAACAAAAATTGAATCTACAACCTTTAAAATTTCTGAAAAATTGGCGAACCTTTATCGACAAATTGATAACGAAAACTCTACAAATGGAATGACAATCCGACCGAAAAATATATTAAAGCGTCGGAGGCCCACAACAACAACCTCTACTACTACTACGACAACATCTTCAACATCAACAACAACAGCCACATCAACATTATCGACAACAACAACAATCAAACCAATTATAGATGTAATTAAACAGACAACAGAAGTGCCTTTTTCATCAAAACTAACATCATCATCAACTCAAAAAACCACAACAGAAAATACTTCTTTAAGAACTCTAATAGTAACCTCTAAATCATCATCTCAATCTAGCTCCAAGCCTCTAATATTCTCCACTAGTAAACCAAACAATAATACAACTACGCTAAATTCGACACTGTCAAATAACGATAGAAGCGAAGTCAGTAATGAAGAAGTTGTGATTGAGGCAGAGAAAACCTATACAGCATCGTACGTTTTGGCAGGACTGGGTATTCTGCCGGTTTTGGCTGTTGTTGCATTTTTCCTAAGAAATATCCTTAGAAAGAATACTAAAGGAATTGATGCTGAGTACGAGGGCTATTTCGACGACGGAGGCGAAATCAAAAAGGAGTCTCCAATAACACCTGTAGCGCGACCACCACTACCAACTCCGATTAAACCAGATAAGAAATGGGAATTCCCAAGAAATAAGTTACGATTACAGACTTTGTTAGGACAGGGTAATTTTGGTCAGGTATGTACTTATCCATATTAATATTTTTGTTTGTAGAGAAAGGAAAGCAAGTCAGTTTTTGAGTTCTAATGATAACTATGAGACTGTTTATTTTATTTAAGTTAATTATATGTTGTTATACATATAATTTTATATTTTTTTAGATTGATTTGGCGTTGTTTATTTTAAAATTAATTTAATTTTAAAAGCCGGTAACGCTCCTGTGATTCCTCTGGTGTTGCAAGTGATTGTGGGCAGCGGTAATCACTTAACCGTGACCCGTACGCTCGTTTGTCCTTCTATTCTATAAAAAAAAAATTAGCAGAGAATCATTATTAGGTTTGCAAAAAAAGCTAAATTCAATTAGAACCAATTAACAGTACCGTTATACCTATGCAGTTATATTGCATTATTAAAAAAATAAACTATCCAAATAATGGCCCGATTGAAAATTAATAGTCATATCATTTAAGTCACAAATTATTTTAAACTGGAAATACTGTCCTTAAGTTTTCCCATACTAACTGTGAATAATATTGATTTTTTGGCTGTCGGTTCTAAGGTCTGGAAAGCAGAAGCAGACGATCTAAATGGACATGACGGACTGACTCGGCTAGTAGCTGTGAAGACTATCAAGGAGTCAGCGTCACAGAAGGAGAAGCAGGAACTTCTACACGAGATATGCATCATGCAGAAGATAGGGACTCATCCCAATGTTGTCACGCTTCTTGCTTGTTGTACAGAACAAGGTTATTATTTTCATAATTTAAAATTAATTTAATTGAGTAACTGTTTCTAAAGACTTTTTGATGCGGAAACGTGCAAGCATACATTCGTTGTTTGGTGGTTTCTTTAACTGCTGCATCTTAAATTTTTATACATGCCAACATCCCTGTTGGGATGTATACATCTCTATTCTCTTATGTTAAGGATTGGTCTCCGCTGCGGTAGAACTAGATACCGCACTACCTGAGAACAACAGCTTTTTTACTGCGACAATTTATATATTGTAGTGTGTATTGGCTATTTGTAAAGGCAATTGGCATCTTTCAAATTGTATAATTTATATACACTTCAGTGTTATTTTACATTGACATTAATAAAATTCAAAATACTTAATGATATGCTATCCAACGCGGTAATAATGCCAGTATTCTTGGTACGCTTCCACGTAATGATAGTTTTAATTTTATGTAGTCGTTGTATTGTAAGTATAGTTATAAGATTTGTTTTGTTTGAATAATAAATATACTATTCATCTTAATGATGATATGTGATCTCAGCGTCTTTCTTATTTCTTGTAGTATTATTTTTAGAATGTTTAACTACGCAACCCAGCATTTTAGGTTAAATTATTAGCAAAGTTTGACATAACATGACATTTGACATGTCGACACGTCACATTGTTTGCCGAGAGACCACACGAGATTGGCTCGAGTACGCCTACGGGCGTAGTATAAGTTGCCGCAATTTAAGACTATGCCTGCGCTATCTAGATGGAGCGCAGCGGAGACCAATCATTAATCTAAGTCTATTCTATTATTCTAGCACTTTTTTATTACATCTCGATTGTACTCAATGGCTGACTTTCAAGTTCAATATGATCGATTCCTTTGACAATTGTAACATTTGCTTTCCCAAGGTTTTCCCTGTTTTGCAATACAATATTTCTATGGGTATCTAATTTTACAAAATCAACTCTATAAATGTTGAATGTCAAAAAAGACGTAGGTTAATAGTATTGGAAATGCAAAAAACGGTGCATTACCTTGAAACAAGAGTGGTATCATTTTAATCGGGAACTAAAGCTCTATCAACTACAATATTTTTTCCTCCTAATTCGGGATACTAAGTCCAACCCATGACGTAAGTGATAAAACTTGGGTACGATATGGGTACCTTCAACAGAAGCGTTCTTAAAGGCCAGCAACGCTCTTGTGATTCCTCTGGTGTTGCAAGAGAATGTGGGCGGCGGTGATCACTTAACACCAGGTGACCTTACGCTCGTTTGTCCTCCTTTTCCATAAAAATACTCAAATTATATTATTTTCGCTTATTATATAGTTGTAACAATACTTCCAGAACCCTATCTTCTGATAATGGAGTACGTGATGTGCGGCAAACTGCTAACATACCTTCGTGAGCGCCGTTCTAGGCCAGATCGCTTCAGTGGCAGCGGCGCGCTGACGTCTCGAGACCTCACGGTCTTTGCTTATTGCGTTGCAAGGGGGATGGATTACATCGCTTCCAAGGGGGTGAGCATATAATATACTACTCATAAATGTCTACATTATAATAATAATAATAATAATAACGGTCTCACAGCAAAGAGCCTAGACCATCATCTCAAGAGGCTCTCACTTAATAACTGGATAAAGGGTCAGTTACACAAAGCAGCTGTTTTGGGAACGGCACGCATCGTGCGGAAGTTCCTCAGTCTGTCGCCCTAACAACCGGCGGAATTGTCGTGAACCAACGCCGGCGGGACTCTATTTTTTATATTTATATTTGTAATATTGTTTTTTATAAATATGTTATATATATAAATGTAGAAAATAAGATAAAATTGTAATAAAGAGAATAATAATAAATTTGACACACTTACACAAATTATCTTGCCCCAAGTTAAGCATATATAGCCTGTGTTATGAGTTACAAGACAATGATATATTTAATACAATATACTTACTTAAACATACATAAAGTCATGTAAACATACATAAATACATTTAAACATCCATGACTCGGAAACAAACATCCATATTCATCATATAAATGCTTGCACCTACCGGGATTCGAACCCGCGACCTCTAGCTTAGTAGGTAGGATCGCTAACCACTCGGCTATACAGGTCGTCTATTATACTATTATGTTCTCAAAAACTACTCAGATTGCAATTTAATGTATTTTGGAAAACGTGAATTCTATATATCACTAGCTGACCCAGCAAACGTTGTATTGCCGATATTAAAATCGCGATACAAAAGTAACTGTTGATCGTAGATGGGTGAAAATTGGAAAGTTGTATGTATTTTTTAATGCTGACTGATAATCAAACAAATTTTAAAAAAAAGTCAAAAAAATAAAAAATAAAAATTTCGCGTGGACTACCCTTAACATTTAGGGGGATGAAAAATAGATGTTGTCCGATTCTCAGACCTACCCAATATGCACTCAAAATGTCATGAGAATAGGTCAAGCTGTTTCGGAGGAGTTCAATGTTGAACACCATGACACGAGAATTTTATATATTAGATATTTCTTCTACATTACTACTACATATTGTTGAAATGTTAGCTTGAAAATAGCCACCAGACCTGGGTCGAAACTCAATTCAATTTAATTAAAATTAATAATAAGTGTTCTATAGTAGATAGTTGGAGAGAAGCTCTCGTGAAATGCAATAATTTATGGTTTTTACTGTGTTGTAAGTGAATATATCAGTTGACAACAAATTATTTACTGTATCCAGTCCACTTAGAGAAAAATTGTGTATAAACCTCACCTGTTCTCCAGAGGAAAATAGAGCAGAATCATCCGTTGACCAAATCCATGGACTATCGTAATTTAGGTTGGAACTGGTAAATCAGACCATCATTCACCAGTGGAAGGCTCCTTTGCACAGGATGCCAGCTAGATTATGGGTACCACAACGGCGTCCACTTCTGCACCAGTGGGGCTTTGCACTATTTATGTCGTGAAGCAGTAATGTGTAAGTTTTATTGTGTTTCGGCCTGGAGGGCCCCGTAACTAGTGAAATTACTGGGCAAATGAGACTTAACATCTTATGGGTGGTGGGAGGCTCCTTTGGACCGGCTGGCTAGATTATGGGTACCACAACGGCGCCTATTTCTACCGTGAAGCAGAATTGTGTAAGCATTACTGTGTTTTGGTCTGAAGGGCGCCGTAGCTAGTGAAATACTGGGCAAATGAGACTTAACATTTTATGTCTCAAATCTAATCTCTCTCTTATTTTTGGGTTTTTCAAGAATCCTGAGCAGAATTGCATTGTAATGGGCAGTGCGTATCAATTACTATCAGCTGAACGTCCTGCTCGTCTCTTTCCTTATTGTCATAAAAAAATCATATCCATAAAAGTTAGCATGAACTTGCAGATTGTGCACCGCGATCTGGCCGCACGCAACGTACTGGTCGACCACAACAAGCTGTGCAAGATCGCGGACTTTGGCATGTCGCGCTGCGCCGGCGCATCTGCGCGCACGTCACGAGGAGCGCTCCCCGTACGCTGGATGGCACCCGAGGCACTTCTCTACAACGTTTACAGCCACCACAGCGACGTTTGGGCATTCGGAATTCTGCTCTGGGAAATTGTTACTTTAGGTGAGTCCAGTGAAATTTTAAATTATTATAATAATATTAATAAATCTTTATTTGTTGCAAAAAGATAATACAATTTTGCTTCAAATTACCCTCTTCCCAGTTGTGCATTGTAAAATGTCAAAGAAAACAAACAACATATTTTAAGTTGACTAAAAAATGGTGGTTATGCAACTAATGAGGGCAACAATTACTATTTTATATATAATTTTGTGTGTGTGTGTGTGTGAATATGTTTATTGCTTCATCAATACATTAAAGAAATGCTATACCTAATATATGTAGACATTTACGAATAAGATTCTCAGTAGCAGTAGTAATTTGGGGTCATATACCCTTGTGATTACTTGTGAATTATTTTTGTAGTCAATAAAAAATCCACCATGGCTTCAAATGATGAAAGATAATAAAATTCCCAGTATTCTATTTTGCATCAATTATAATTACCATAATATAATGGAGAATAAAGTCAGTCACAATCTAGTCCCAGGCTGGCTCACCGTTCAGATAGCCTGCAGATGGGTTACTACTGAGCTATCTCTTAATAAAAGTAATCTTTTAATGTTGTGTTTAGATGTAGAAAACACTTGTCGTATCTCCTAAAATCTGTACTTTGAGTACTAAAGCTACATAATATAGAAAATCGACATGTTAATTATAAGATACTAGCTGACCCGGCAGACGTTTTTCTGTACATAATAAATAAAATATTGTTTTTTTATAAATTTGTCAATAATATTTCATGACATTAATTCGTAAAATTTGCTCAAGTGCGTCAAGAAACTCGTAGAAAATATGTCCATACAAACACGGACGAGTGAAAAAAGCAGGACTCCGCGCCGTGATATTAGCAAGTGAAGCACCGTTATGCTAGTGTGTGTGCGGTTACGAGGGATACTAGTTACACAATTTTTTCTCCTTTAAATATAAATGTATGGCCACAAATACTTATATAGTATCGTTTTTACACTTTTTCACAACGCACGACGGCATTTTTAAAATGTTTTATTGAGACGCAAACTGATCTGTCAAAGACGATGACAATTCTCATAATGGCCGCCTATCGGCCTGTAGTAGTTTAAGTGTGAGCGTGGGGCTATGTATTTACACGTTAATCGGCTTGTTTTGGTGCTACACTGTTTTGTAAGGTGACATGGAGTCCTTATTTTTTTACTAGTCCGTGCATACAAAACAAATATTGGAAATAAAAATAATTATGGGTCCCAAATCGAAATAAAAACTGTCCTATTTCTCAAGTTAGACTAAACTGCACCCCATGAAGTAATCCCCATTACAATCCGTTCATTAGTTTAGGAGTTCACTGGAAACAAACATCAGGACACTGGATTTATTTAGTTAGTATGACAATTTACACCATTGTTGTGGTGTTTGTTAAGTAGCCACGTTGTAGATTAGATTCGATAATGACCTAGGTACGTGAAGCCTCCACCAAAGCTATTGTTACGAACACACAAAGAACATGGAAAGTAGCGCCATCTAGCGTCAACCAGTAAAACCACTCAAAGAACAAAGACAACCTACCTACCTACGACTTGGCTACGACCTAGGACATCGTTAGTGCTTAGTGTTTGGACCTAGTACTTTGTGTTGGACCTAGTGCTAGTGACTTAAGTTTTCAAAAGACTCAGCAGGTCTTCCTCTCCAAATCTTTCGAACTCTAACACTTAACAATATCTTAATAATCTCCATACACTTCTCTGTATTTCACAGTAGACGTAGAATTTCAAGGAATGTGCGCATAGATGTTATTAGAGCAATGTATAAGAGAAATTATTTAATGATCTTTGTGATTTTTAAAGGGTTTTTGTGCTAAAATCTCTCGCGTTTCGTGTGAGCTCTCTCCCACTGAACCAGCCGTTCGAGTGACGTAAATTTCATAAATCTTGATATGTCTTTGTTGTTTGTTTTATTTTCCTTACTACACTTTTACTTCCTTTATTGAATTATTATTACTGCTATTCACCATTTTTATTTGTAAGAAGGAGCAAATTGGCAAGAGTTCCACCTTCGCACGACACGCCACAAGTTAGGATATCATCCCCACCATCTGGATGTGTGGCGGTCCTCCACAGTGCGGTTTTTAAGGAACTTTCTTCCACGTACTACAAAGCTGTGGAATGAGCTTCCTTGTGCGGTGTTTCCGGGACGATACGACATGGGTACCTTCAAAAAAAGCGTGTACACCTTCCTTAAAGACCGGCCACGCTCTTGTGATTCCTATGGTGTTGCAAGAGAATGTGGGCGGCGGTGATTACTTAACACCAGGTGACCCGTACGCTCGTTTGTCCTCCTATTCCATAAAAAAAAAAGAGTTGTTCGTGATGAGGAATAGTGAGGCCATGGCACATTCAGCATCCGGCAACTCACCATTCTATTCATCTCTGCCTCTTCTGCAACTGTATCCAACATTAAATTGTCTTCCCTTGCAGGATCAACGCCATATGCTGCCATGTCTGGTCGAGAAGTGCTGACAGCAGTGACTGAGGGCTATCGACTGGAAAGACCAACACACTGCAAGCCTCAACTCTACCGCGCGATGCACTCCTGTTGGCATGCAGACCCGAATCAGCGACCCTCATTCGCCCAACTAAAGTCCCAGCTAGCCGATTTGTTGGACAACGAGCCGTCTGAAGGGAACTATGTGGACTTAGACTCGTTTTACCAGGAGTCGTCGGTGTACAGCGACCCGTCGGCTATCATCCATGATGAAGATGGACTGTCCGCGGAGTACGATCGTGAAAGACGGGTGTTTAGAGAGTGAGTATATCATGACCATGGATTTGTAGACACAAGTTTTTTTTTAATGAAAATAAGGGATGAGGCCATCAGGACGTTCAGCTGATGGTAATTGATACGTCCTACCCATTACAATGCAGCTCAGGATTCTCGAAAAACCCAAAAATTCTGAGTGGAATTACACTTCTACAATTGCGCTCGCCACCTTGAGACATAAGATGTTAAGTCTCATTTGCCCAGTAATTTCACTAGCTACGCCGCCCTTCAGTGCGAAACACAGTAATGTTAACACATTGTGGTACCCATAATCTAGCCGGCATCCTATGGAAAAGAGCCTCCCACTGGTTATGTAAGTTGTTCCAAAAAGAGTATACTCAATTAACCACTCGAAAATCGAAGCGATGATGTAATATTCTTAGACTCTTATCACTAGTCGCTGTCATGTGATCGACGCATTTAAGTTTGATAATTCAGAGCAACAGTTGTGACTTCAGTTCAGAGGATCCACTTTTCCGTCTGTTTTTCCCTGTCCATTATAATATAATGAAAACTCCTTACTCCTCGCGCCAAGTAGGGCTAAGGAGTCGCTATTAATTGTTGTAAATATTGTGCGTATACGCGAATCTATGCCGTTTTAGTCTCTGTAGCTGTTTCATTGGAGTATTTATCACTCACAACTCTGAAAATATACCTTTTCTAAGATCCTTTTAATGTTGTGCAAATCAAACGCAACATTTAAGGCCGTCAAAGAACACATTGCGAACATCAAACACAGAGACGACATGTCAGCGATATGTCTACACTATACCGTTCAGATCATTATATTATCTTTGACCAACCAAAGATTTTGGCGGTATGTAGTTTAGAGAAAAGTCCATTTAAATAACGAACAACTGGATTGATTCATCTCCAGATTAAATCCCAAACATACATATAATCCAATTCCATCGAACTACAGCAAATCACCACACCAATCTCCAAAGTTTTTTTTATGGAAGACGAGGACAATCGAGCGCACGGGTCACCTGATTTTAAGTGATGAACCTCGGCCCACGATCTTGCAGCACGAGAGGAATCACAGGAGCGTTGCCAGCTTTTTAGAAAGGTGTACGCGCTTTTTTTGAAGGTATCCATGTAGTATCGTCCTGGAAACACCGTACAAGGAAGCTTATTCCACATTTTGTTGTGTAGATATTTGAACTATGACAATTTTTTTTACTTTTTTACTTTCTTTACTCTTGTCAACCTCTGTCTGCCTTGAAAACGTTATTATGAAAAGACAACGATGCATCTGGAGAAGTAAATAAACTCTCGCACTTGCGTTCAAATCCTTTAAATGCTTTTTGTATAAGAACACTTTAAAGGCTTATATTTATGGATTTATATAAATAATCTTAAACGCTCCTTTCAGATTAAAAGCGGGTCCCGCAAAATACGATAACAGAGGCTTCAACCTGCGAGATGAGGAACTCCGAAACAAATTTGGAATCGGAACGCCACGCATGGGAGGCTTCGGAATTCGTGACACGCCCTTCGACAGAAATTTCTCCGAAGGCGACTTCAATGAACGAAATTTCGCCGAGAAAAATTTTACTGATAATAACTTTAACGATCCGAATTTTAACGAACGGAAAGATGGGAAATTGTCGACATCTAGTTTTCACAGAGAGAGGGAAAGAGAAAATCCTCTAGTTAGTAGAAATAGTTTTAATGGCTTCCCCCGAATTGGAGCAAGAGAAAATCACTTTCAAATGTCACCAGATGGTAGAAATAAAAGAGTACCTGAATTCGAATGCGACATTTAGTAAATGATGGGATAGAACCAAAGGAGTTTAAAGTTTTAATAATATTTAGAAAGTCGAAGAAAACGCTAAATAAAAATTAAAAGTTTCGAAAAATATTTTTCTGTAGCAACAATTAATTAGAGAATTAACTCCTTACCTCTCTACAATAGTTAATCGACAATTAATGAATTTGCGAATTTTCTTCAAATTGACTGAATTAAAAGTAAAGTTAGATCGATGACTTTAAAGCAATTTATAATAACTCATGACATAGGCTATTAATTAATTATAAATTGCGTGTAAATTGTAAATATTAATTAATTTATAACAGTATTCATGTGCAGTGAAAGTCGGGTGTAGTTGTTAGCTTAGTACTGTAAATATTCTAAGTGTTTTAATAAAGTTTACACCGTGTGATTTATTCATCTTTAGTTTTCTACTTATTAGTACTTAATATTATTTAAATTTCTACCATGTATCGTTAATACACAAGCTTCGACATCTTTAATACCAGAAAATTTATTGAAGTAGGCGTTACTTTGCGGAAATCCATAATTATACAAATGATTGTTTTTTTTAGTGTTAATTCCGCCAATATTTGTCTTTAAACAATTCGACAAGTGTTTCGCCTCTACACGAGGCATCCTCAGGACGTGTGGTCTCTCCAAAATCTGGCACGAGACTCGTGGCGGAATTAACACTAAAGAAAACTCAAATCATTCGTACTTTTAATACCAATCAAAACTCCTCTTCTTAATTAAATATTTTTCAAAGTCAAACAATATTATATTTCATAGAAAGTAAAAAAAAAAAATAGATTTTATATGTTTTCTAGATTATTTTCATTAGACATATTTGATTTTAAACAAATACTGTATGTTGTATGCAAAAAAAAAATATTTAAATGTGGCTTAGACACCTGTTTTGTTAAACAGTGACCTAACAATAGCGAAGTCTAAAATGGAGTTTATCTTTTTCTATTACAAAACAGTGCTTAGCTTATGTTTAACTGAAATATCGTAAGCACGTCATAAACTGAAGTGTTCAGGAACAAACGGAACGGAACGCAATTTTTGTCAGCTGTCATCTTTCTGTCATCATAATAATATTCTAAATCTTCTGATCTAAATGAATGTGATCTATCAAATTCAAATTCAATTATTTATATTTAAAATAGGATTTGAAACCACTTATTGAACGTTAAAAACTAACCAACTACACCAATTCAAAATAGAGTGCCTCGGACATTTATAATTAAAGAGCCTGAGAGTGTTCGCTACATTCCCAGTCTGTGGTATCATTAAGAAAATTGTTTATGCTATAGTAACCTTTCCCACACAAACGCATAATATCATCATATACATCGCCCAATAAATGACTTACTAACTCGACTTAACCAAGTAGATGGTATAACAAGTTTATGTTTGTTTCTCGTGTTAACTAATTATTGTCACAGTTTCTAGCAAATTTCTTAATGTGCTTATCCGTAAGACACACCTTAAACAATAATAATTGTAATGATTGTAATAAGAACTTTTTTAAAACAAGTGTTCAACACAAGTTTAACTTTTTTGTAATACCACAGATTATGTTTAAATTGCAAAAATAGTATTGGTGAATTTCTTAAAGTATTTACTGCCATCCTTAATCAATCTCAAAAGTTATATATTATGTATGTTGTAGTTGTTTACAATATTATTATAACTAAATAACTTTATCTTAATAAAACAATGAAACCAATACATTATTAACATCAGTGGTTTTGTTATTAAATAGCGTGGGTTTTCAAAAAGTTAATAATTATTTTGATTGTACAAGAAAATATCTAAGCTAAAAACCCGAATATAGCCTTAATTTTAAATTAACATATATATTTAAAACGTTTTATTAAAGTGAAGCTATGTTAACATTATTTATGCAATATATATATATATATATAACAAGTGTAATGCAGCACACCAACCTTAAATCATTTATACATCTAGATATATGGTGTGAAAACGTCGAAAAAAAAAATTTACAACTACCCTCTATTTTGAGCAATTCACGCACACTTACACAAAATGTCATACAAATCGCGAGTGTAAGTCGTAGCTTGTCACTCACACTAAACTAATATTCATGGCCTGTTTTTATCGGATGTCTAACAGCAAGAGACTCTATCTAGGCGTATAAATTATCTAAGTTAATAACGTCGTACTTAATCAAAAAAGTTTAATATTTTAATGTATTATAATTATGTAAATATAAAATATAATAACAACGTAAATAAATTAACTTCTATATAATATTATGTTTGATAGAAAAATCTCAGTTATATTACTATCTAGTCTAAAACATAAAACTAAGGGATTGTGTATAAATGAATGTGGATACTTTTAAAGATGTAATATTTTATTATGAAATAAATTTTGTGAAATTATTGTGATTGTTTTTTTTAATTTAATAATTTTTGTACATGAACCAACCAAGACGGTTGGTCACCGCGGAAGATTATGACCAAACCCCCCAAGGATATCTCATACCAAACAAAACAACAACGAAGGAAAATAATCGTCTTTGTAATTATATCATGAAAATCGGAATACTAGGTCTCGAAATCTCGAGCGACTGCCAATTCTGTGGCTATCTGGAGGGCAAAGCCAAATTGGCTTCGAAGAAGCTGGGCGTCATTAATAGAGCACGGCAATACTTCAAGCCGGCCCACATCTAGAATGCTCTAAAAAGCGCAGGTCCGGCCACAAATGGAGTATTGCTGTCATCTCTGGTCTGGCGCACCCCAGTATCAGCTCGACCCATTTGACCGCGTGCAACGTAGAGCAGCCCGAATTGCCGAGGACCCAGTGCTCTGTGCACGGCTGGATCACTTGGCGTTGCGTAAAGATGTCGCTTCATTGTGTGTTTTCTACCGCATGTATCACGGGGAGTGTTCTGATTCCTGCCGCCGAATTCCACCTTTGCACGACACGCCACAAGTTAGGATATCATCTCCACCATCTGGTTGTGTGGTGGTCCTCCAGCTTTTTCCATGTACTACAAAGCTATGGAATGAGCTTCCTTGTGCGGTGTTTCCGGGGCGATACGACATGAGAACCTTCAAAAAAATCGCGTAAGTATCCTTAAAGGCCAGCAACGCTCCTGTGATTCCTCTGGTGTTGCATGAGATTGTGGGCGGCGGTGATCACTTAACACCCGTGACCCGTGCGCTCGATTGTCCTCCTATTCCATAAAATATAAAAAAAAAAACAAAATTATCTTGGATCCACAATGGATCCATATAGCTCTGGACTGAGTAAGATGGAGCCTTAGAGGAGGCCTTTACCGGAGAGGTTTCCCGATACAATACACTAAAACATAAAAATTATAAATTAAATGTTTAAAATATATAATATTATTTAATACATAAATTAGAAATAACTATAAATTAATCTGATGATGAATGGGTACCACAACGGTGCCTATTTCTGCCGTGAAGCAGTAATGTGTAAGCATTACTGTGTTTCGGTCTGAACTAGCTAAGGCGCCCGCCTTAGCTAGTGAAATTACTGGGCAAATGAGACTTGACATCTTATGTCTCGAGGTGATGAGCGCAGTTGTAGTGCCGCTCAGAATTATTGGGTTTTTCAATAATCTTGAGGGGCACTGCATTGTAATGGGCGGGGCGTATCGATTTCCCTTAGCTGACCATCCTGCTCGTCTCGTCACTTATTTCCATAAAAAAAGACGTTCACTGCTGGACAAAGGCCTCACAATCGGTCCTGCGCTGCCCTCATCCATCCAATTCCGTCGATCTTGACCACATCGTCGGTCTGTCTTGTTGCCCACCAACCTTGCGTCTTCCGGTACGTGGTCGCAATTATAGGACTTTACTGCCCCAACGGCCATCTGTCCGTCGAACTATGTGCCCTGCCCACTGCCACTTCAGTTTTGCAATCATTTGGGCTATATCGGTAACGTTGGTCTCGTATGGATCTCCTCATTTCTGATTCGATCGTGCAGGGATTTTTCCAGCGAGATCTTATCATCGGACACTTATATTTATGTTGTCTTTTGGTGATAAAACATTAAAGTTGTATTTCTTTTATGTAATTTCTTAAGTTGAAAAAAAGTCCTCAAGAAGTTTGTACTTTCGAAAGTAATTATTTTATTTTAACTGTACAGAAATAATACAGAAAGCAATTCCCACGAGTTATCATTTACAAATTGAACATCCAGAGCTTTTGAACGCTTGAACTTATAGGTATTTATAACTGGCTGTAAATATAAATAAATATATATATATAAAGCTGTCATAAATTTTGTATGTAAATAAATATAACTTCAAAAGTCAAAAAATAAACAAAAGAAAAAAAGTTCTGATTGCCTTTTTTATATAACTTGCTTTTTTGTTATCAAATCAAATAAAGCACATTCGACACAGCTGTCAAATCAACATACCCCGAGAAAGTGTTGCATAAATGTTACTGGATAATGACTGAATAGATAATAGATGAATGTAGGGACCCCTTTTTCTACCGTGAAGCAGTTATATATTTCTTAACATCACGTGTCTCTAAGTTAAGAGCGAAAAGGGCAGGGCGTTTGATTCACCATCTGGTGAACTTCTTGTTGTGTCTCATAATTATGGAAACATATGTGATCTATGCCCACGATGAAAACCAATGAAAAACTTTGACAGATGAAAAGGCTGACGTTTGCGTAAATAAAAGTATTTTTAAAGATCAAGTAAATAAGTCCAAATAAGTATGATATAATGGAAATGGATGTCATGCTCTCGTCTGAGGCAAATACCAAACAGAACCTAGTATATTGAATGTCACAAGGAGAAGATTTACGCAAGCCTTGTCCGAGTAAATTAAATATGTATTTACATTCTTTAATATAAACAATATTTTTTTCTAATAAGCGCAGTTCGGAAAATTTTCAAGTATCTGTGCACATTAATGAATTCAAATTAGTAGGTTGGTAGATTCAAATTAAAATTTAAATATTTTTATTCGAAAAAAATGTCACTAATTTAAAGTCAAAAAGTACTATCCATTCCAAAAACTATGCCTCAGACCTGAGAAGAAGGAGCGCAAGAATATCAGCGCAACTTTTTTTATAAAATTTCAATATAAATAATAAATTTGTAATTTAAATAGCCTAACGGCGGTCGCTCCAAACCCAATCTGTGGTATCATTAAGAAAGTCATTTACGTGTATGAATAAAACTCTAGGGTACTCTTAAAACGTATAATGGAATTAGGGTCTTTAATATACCGGAAAAGAGAAACCAACCAATTGAACACTAATAAAACAAACAGTTACAAAGAGTAGGAAGACAGTTGCAATAATGGAAATGTTGATAAATATTTGCGGTGTACCGACTATCCATTTAGTTGATACTTGTTGCTTTTACTGACGCGGAATTGATTTAGAAGATTAATTTTACGTCTGCAAAGGTGAAAGAGAGTCCCGGAAAATAGCCAATAATAACTTAGTACTTATGTCAGCCACTAATGGTCTAACAGTAGCTTAACACATATTCTCGAAGATTACTTAAATGTGACTCAAAAGTTATTAATGAATACACTAGCCGTTACCACCCGCGTAGCTAGGCGAATTTTAAGAGGAAGGAACGTTGGAATTCAAAAAATAAGTAACCATAAACCATCTAGGATAAATTTTGCATCTAATGGTGGTAGTTTCATGTCGATACGATCAGTGGTTTAAGCGTGAAAGAGCCTCAAACAAAGGCCATTTTCATTATATATCTTAATATATATATTTATTTTGTGCGTCTGTTGTAACTGAACTCATTCTGAACGGCTGGACCGATTTTGATGATTTATTTGTGTCTTCCAGTGAATTTGAGATTAGTGTGTGTCTTCAGGTGAATTCGAGAATGGTTTAGATTCACAATCGAACTACCTCCTAAACGGCTGGACCCATTTTGATGATTTTTATGTGTGTTCCAGTGAATTTGAGATCGGTTTAGATTCTCAATTCCGTCCATATAATATAATGTGTTTCGGTCTGAAGGGCGCCGTAGCTAGTGAAATTACTAGGCAAATGAGACTTAACATCGTGTCTCAAGGTGACGAGCGCAATTGTAGTGCCGCTCAGAATTTTTGGGTTTTGTCAAGAATCCTGAGTGGCACTGGATTGTTATGGGTAGGGCGTTTCAATTACCATCAGCTGAACGTCCTGCTCGCCGTCCCTTATTATCATTAAAAAAAACTCCTGCTCATTTGTATGTCAGTAAACCCCTCCTAACAGCTGGACCGATTTTTCAAAATTAAGACGTGTGTTCAGGAAGTCTGTCAGGTCCCCTAGTATATAATATATAGATTCCTAAGTGCCAAAAATGACACTTGGGATCGCCAAAATTAGATGTAACAATGGGGTCACTGAAAGTAAGTGATGTGCTCATTATGTATGTATGTAAGTAACTGTAACTGAGTGGACTCCAGTTTTGGAAATCCTGTAACACATTTACTATTCCTTTTTTCTTTTTTATTAAGTGAGTTAAGTATTAATATTAACCATATATCATCGTGTTCATGGTAAAACCGACTAAATGCTCAAATTGTCAAAACGAGATAATACATTTTGAAAGTTGAATAAACAAAATCTCTGATAATATAAATTATAATTAAAGTTTCGCTAAAATTTATTTTTAGAACAATTATTTATCATTTCAGATGAGTAAATGTTGTGTGCTGCAAGTCTATAATAATATCAGAAAACAGAAAAAAATACTTAAAACCCCACCAGTTAGTTGGTTTGACCTCTATAACCTTAAAACACGAATATTTAATGAAATAAAGCTACTCCCTACGTGTTATCGATTGGTAATATTGGCTTAGAATAATTATTTATTGGTTCAGATCGAGTTACATCTTTAAGACAGATATAAATCCAATTAATTATAAAAAAACACATATGATAGTTTATTTTACCTGTATATAAATACGAATGATGTATATATTAAGTCAAGAGCATGTCCGATTGCCTGTAAGTAGAATCGCAATTATCATTTTTTTAAGTATGTTGTAATTATAGTGGAATGTATGTTGTAGTTTCTGTAGGTAATCTTAAATAAATAAATAAATAAATAAATAAATAAATAAATAAATAAATAAATAAAGAGCAAGTACATCGATATTAATATTTTCTTGACTCTATTAATTATTCATAGGCTTTCTTTCAGTGTAATGTTACTGACTACTCAAAAATAAAACAAAGAGTATAAACCGTAAATTGTACTGCATTTGCGAAAACGTACAATTAACATCAAATAAAAAAAAAAAAAGAAAGATAAGAAAACCAACATAATTAACGTTCTTATATTTGCCAAATTATAATATCATTCTCCTTGAACATATTGCGTTTGGACATAGCGAAGGCCTTCGTTCGGGTGTGGTGGTTCGTTTATAGCAAAACTGCCATCCTACGGGCTTCCCGAAAAGTTGTGCTAATGGGTCGCTAGCTTTTTGGCCGATCGGAGCATAAAAGTTGTTTTCAACGGTGCATGCTCCGACTTAAAACCCATAAACGCTGGTGTCCCGCAAGGCTGCGTGCTATCCCCTACGCTGTTTCTTCTGCATATCAATGATATGCTGCAAATCAGCAATATTCATTGCTATGCAGACGACAGCACAGGGTATGCTTCCTACACCGGCCGTGCCAACATGTCCCGGGATAGCGTCGACGAGAACCGGAACAAACTTGTGTCTGAAATCGAGACTATGCTTTGCATATCTCGGAATGGGTGCGACAAAATTTAGTCCAATTTAACCCCAAAAAGACACAAGTTTGTGCATTCACCACTAAAATGTTTCCCTTTGTCGTATCCATTCGATTCGAGATCACTCCTCTAACTCCCACAGCCTGTATCGGCATACTTGGCGTCGATGTATCGAGTGACGTTCAGTTCTGTGATCACTTGGAAGAGAACACCAAACTGGCGTCTAAAAAGCTTGGTGTAGGTACTCAGTAAGGTGAAACAGTACTTCACTATAAGCCACCGCCTGCAACTATATAAGGCGCAAATTCGGCCTCACATGGAGTACTGTTCTCACCTCTGGGTGGGTGTTCCCCATTACCAACTTCTTCCATTTGACCACATACATCGAAGAGCGGCTCGAATCATCGACGATCAAGTTATCTCCGATCGGCTTAATTCTTTAGCATTGCCTAGAGATGTGGGTTCTCTATGCATCTTCTACCGCATTTATCACGGAGAGTGCTCAGAGGAGCTGTTCGGGTTGATTCCAGCGGCCGAATTCCACCACCGGACATTACGTGCAAAGTACCATCCGCATCACGTAGACGTCTGGCATTCCACAACCGCGCATTTTGTTAGAAATTTCTTGCCTCGCACAGCCACTTTGTTGAATCAACTACCGGCGGTGGTCTTCCCGAACAGATACGACTTAGGGACCTTCAAGAAAAAAGCGTACTCCCACCTTAAAGGCCGGCAACGCATTTCTTGACACACCTGTTGTTGTGGAGGGGGAAGGCCTGGCAGTTGGTCTGGATATAGCCAAGGCCTTTGATCGCGTATGGCATAAGGCGCTTCTCGCAAAACTTCCATCATTTGGGCTTTCCGAGAGCTTATGCAAGTGGACCTCCAGCTTTCTCACTGGGCGCAGCATACAGGTCGTTGTCGACGGTTATTGCTCGAATCCCAAGCCCGTGAACGCGGGAGTGCCCCAAGGCTGTGTGCTATCTCCCACGCTGTTTCTTCTGCATATCAATGATATGTTGGACCCTGCCAACATGCATTGCTATGCAGACGACAGCACTGATGATGCCGTATACATGGGCCATGCAGGTCTCTCTCGGGGAAACGTCGAGCAGTGCCGGGAGAAACTTGTGTCTTCTATCGAGTCCTCTCTCGAGAAGGTCGCGGAACGGGGTAAGTTGAACCTTGTCCAATTTTACCCCCAGAAGACTCAACTTTGCGCGTTTACCACAAAAAAATCCCTATTTGCCGTATCACCGCTCTGCGACAACACCTCCCTTAAAGCCTCGCCTAGTATCGGAATACTGGGTCTCAAAATCTCGAGCGATTGCCAATTCCGTGGCCATCTGGAGGGCAAAGCCATATTGGCTTCGAAGAAACTGGGCGTCATAAATAGAGCGCGGCAATACTTCAAGCCGGCCCACATTCAAGCGCTCTACAAAGCGCAGGTCCGGCCTCACATGGAGTATTGCTGTCATCTCTGGTCTGGCGCACCCCAGTATCAGCTCGATCCATTTGACCGCGTGCAACGCAGAGCAGCTCGAATTGTCGGGGACCTAGCGCTCTGTGAACGGCTGGATCACTTGGTGTTGCGTAGAGACGTCGCTTCATTGTGTGTCTTCTACCGCATTTATCACGGGGAGTGTTCCGAAGAGCTGTTCAACCTGATTCCTGCCGCCGAATTTCATCTTCGCACGACACGCCACAAGTTACGATATCATCCCCACCATCTGGATGTGTGGTGGCTCATTATTTAAAGATCTTATCACATTCAAGAATATTATCTTTAACAGTGAAAGAGCGAAGTCTGGATCATCAGAGTTCAACGAATTTGAAGTGGAAGTATATCTGTAAAGAATGTTTCGAAAATTTTGCAACTTCGTAATCAGACGTGACAGATCTGTTATCAATGTTTAAATTTAACTCAAAAATTTTATGTTTCACCCTTCCGGCTTCTTCATTTATTATTTTCCAAGTCGTTTTTATCACATTTTTTATATATAAGACGAACGAGCAAGAGGCTCACGGGATGGGGAGTGGTGAGACAACCGCCCATGGACACCTGCAACAATAGGTGACAAGAGATGCGTTGCCTGCTTTTAATGTGGGAGTTTGCTCTTTTATTTTTTGCTGGTAATTGATTCCACAAAGTGGCTGTGCGATAGCCTAGAAGTTTCTTGCAAAACGCTCGATTGTGGAATGCCAGCCGTCAACGTAATGCGGGTGGTATTTTGCATTTTTACGTAATGTCCGGTGGTGGAATTCGGCCGTTGGAATCAATCCGAACAGCTCCTTTGAGCACTCCCCGTGATAAATGCGGTAGAAGATGCAGAGAGAACCCACATCCTTACGCAACGCCAAAGAACCAAACTGATCGGGGATGACTAGTCGATAATTCGAGCCACTCTTCGTTGTATGCGGTCAAATGGAAGAAGCTAGTACTGGGGAGCACCCGCCCAGAGGTGAGAACAGTACTCCATGTGAGGCCGAATTTGCGCCTTATATAGTTGCAGGTGGTGGCTTATAGTGAAGTACTGTTTCACCTTACTGAGTACCTACACTAATTTTTTTAGGGGCCAGTTTGGTGTTCTCTTGACCACAGAACTGAACGTCGCTCGATATATCGACGCCAAGTACGAGTATGCCGATACAGGCTGTCGCAGTTAGAGTAATGATCTCGAATCGAGGGGAGACTTTTTAGCGGTGAACGCACAAATTTCTGTCGTTTTGCGTTTGAATTGGACTTAATTTTGCCGGCCCCATTCCGAGACTTTGCAAAGCATAGCCCCAATTTCAGACACAAGTTTGTTCCGGTTCTGGTCAACGCTATCGCGGGACATGTTGGCACGGCCGGTATGAGAAGCATACCCTGTTACCATACCATACGTTAGAACTTTTATTTATTTTATCTCGTATATACCTGGAGTTAGCTATAGTGAAATCTTTTTTTAATTTTTTAGAAAACCATCGTACATATTATTGTTTGAACTCATCACTACAGTAACATTGTCGCTCCGCATATAAGTCATACAATTTCGGTTACGTATGATTTAATTCTATATTCGAGTTCTGCTAAGAAAGTTTCACTAAAGCGAAAAACAGTTAACTCCTGATCGTATTTTTTGCGTGTAGATCAACAAAATGGGTATCAAAGAAACCTTCAGCTTGAAAAAGAGATATATTCGGATAATTTGTTTATTTCGTAGAAAAAAAATTTAAAACGATGATATGTTGTAATAATTGTTTTTAAGTCTCAACTTTAATGAAAAATCCTATTTTAGTGGTTTTTACCATTCACTATCTTTGTAACGCTGCATGATACTGCAAAGTGGGTTTTACCATTAGATAGTTCCGAATTTTTTAAGAAAAAGTGTATTTTTAACTCAGTTTGCCAAAAATCGATACTTAGTCGGTTTTACCATAAATACGACGATATTTTGTTTTCATTAACTTATTTTGTGTGAATGTGTCAGTTTTTCTTGCAAAATAAAATTTTTTTCATTTGATTTAATTTAATTTCATAATTACCACCATTTCAAAAAAAGTTAACTTTTACCGTGAAGAGGTGGCAAAATTTATAATACCACTCTTTTAAGTCAATATTTATGTATTTAACAAATTTTTAAATACACTTTATGCTATGAAGGGCTGCTACCAAATTACTCAAAACTTCCAATTAGTGAAAAATAATGTCAGTATTTTAAGCGAAAATAGAAATATGATAAATCGTTAATAGATTAAAATTAAAAAAGGCGGTCTTTGATGACAGAATCATCCAGCCACCACAAGCAGCGTTCACGTGCATGTCGCATGACCAGCCATCGCTTCTCTCCACAACTTTTTATAGAAGAGAACAGCCCGACGGCTAGGAATAAGAATTTATTTCCAAATACGAGCATGAGTTAAATAAGGATTGAGGCTAAATGTGTAATGGACACTACGCTCTCAACATGTGAGCGATGGCTAGTTAGTGTGTCTTAATGTCTTTGTAAGACATTCGTACCACCTGACAAAAGTAATTTGATTAGAGTTGATTAGATTAGAGACTTTTTAGCTACAGCTTACAAACACTTTTTTTTTTCTAATATTAAATTTTATTTAAAAAAAAGATAGCTTAAGTAGGTAATCGGAGAGCCACAATACATCCACTCCCGCTCAACACCTTAGGGAGGAGGGGATGGCTGAAAAACAGTGCTGCATGGAAACATAAATCCATGATTCCATGTCAGGTGGAGCTGAGCCTTTTCCTTTTGCCTTTTGTTTCATCGCGTATCCTAATTGTTCATTTTATATTTGTAATGGCAATAAAGAATTTATTATTATTATTATTAAACACATATTTTTTAAAAACAGCCCAAATGCTTATTACTCTTAATATATTCAATGATGTTCTCTAGATAAATAAATGAATTCACAAAAAATACTTTTACAAAATGAATGGACCATAGACCAGGCCTAACTGAAGGCATCACTGTTTTAAATAACATAATATAGTAATATTATAATAAAAGAGTGAAAAGAAACATTACGGATGTTGGTGTTATAATTATTTATTTATAATTATGAGGCTTCTAATATTTACACATACATAACGCCTAAAAATTACTCAGGAATATTGTGTAACCGCATACCACTAGATAATTCAAATTATAAAAGTTACGCCGAAATTATCTCCTTATACACAAGCCTTGATAAAAAGTGAATAGCTTTCGTAACACTGACGCAACGAACTGTGAAAGCATCTCTCGATAACTCCAATCATTGATCCAAAACTGTTAACAATCAATCACTACACCTAATCAACAGCAAACCATTCTTTATCAACCTCGATTAAGATACAAATTTCAATAACACAACAGCAAATAAAACTTTGTTATCAAACAATACTAAATAATTGTTTACGTAATTGTAATGGCGATAAAGAAACGATGCATCGGTATGACCTGGTGAATTTCGCGGGTCATTATTGTGACCCTAGGATGAGAGAAAGTCGCGAGATCCGGTAATACTTCATAAGTATGTGAGAGCCAAGAGCAATATGTTCACGCGTTCATTCTACGTCGGAGCAGAAAAGTGCACGCGCGTCCGTTATGTGCGCATAATCATTGTTTACATGTGAACAGTGAAATAAGTGACGAATGTAGTAATCTGACTCCAACACCATGAAAGTCGTTATATGCCTTTTAATCGCGTTAGCGCAAGCTGAAGATTTCGAAGACATGGAGTTTACAGACCCACAGGAAGTGATGATAGCACAGGAATCCCGACTACATGAAGTAACCCAGCCCGCAGTGACCATCGTGAAACCGAATGGTGTAACGAATTCGCATCGGCCACAGTACGATATAGATTCTGTAGAAGCCAATTTTGACTATGATGCGACAAAGAAAAGGGATCTGGTAAAGAATCACCAATACAGTAAGGAAGGGATGATACGCGATGCGGTACTGCGCGCTTTAGAGAGGAAGGACCACGTTGGGAAGTTTGCGCAGATTGTTCCCATAATAAGGGCGATGTCAGGAACTCAAAGAAATGCCCTAGCGTCGCTGGTAGCTTCGCAAGTCACAGTTCCGCCCGGAAGACAACCACTTAACTTAGCGCAGGTATTTATTTTGCACCAATAATGATATCTCTAGTTATTAAGGTCAAGGAACTTGAAGTAGAGTGTTAAATAGGCTAGTTGGCACGCTTAAGTGACCACGCCACACAATGCGCGTAGCATGGCACGCTATAGATAACACGTAGAAAACTAATTATTAGTTTACCCTAGTTACCTAATCCTAAATACTTAAATGTTCATACGCGTTTTGCTACATCGAGAAATCTATTATAAGCCATGATTTACTAGAAGCGAAGTATCGTACTAAATAATAAGTTATATACGTATCATGTTTAATAATAATAATATATAATATAACTAGCTGACCCGACAGACATTGTTCTGTAGATAATAAAAAGCAATACTGTTTTATTGGAATTTGCCAATAATATTTAAAAACATCAAGAATTATATCGTAAAAAATGCTCCCTGTTGTTACAAGGAAATTGTTTCACAGCGGAACTGTCAAACCGTGCGTCAATAAATTATCTCATAAAAAATATGTCAATACAAAACAAATATGAAAATAAAAATAATTATGGGTCCCAAATTGAAATAAAACTATCCTATCTCTCAAGTTGGACCAAACTGCGCTCCATGAAGTAATCCCCATTAAAATCAGTTCATTCGTTTAGGAGTCCATCGCGGACAAACAACGTGTCACGTAATTTATATATATTAAGATTTAACACGTATTAAGTTAGTGCAAATAATTCACCAAAAGTTGTGTGAGACTCCTACTGATATTTAGAATCGCGTTTAAGGCTAGGGACCGAGCCAACGGCCTTGAGGAATCGAGCGGAGCTAGGTTACCTCTCCCGTACAAGATCGCCATTGTTTTAATTCAGAATTAGAAGAATTTTTAATTTATTACAAACATAATACAATTTTCTTTACAAAACTATGTCATGTTAAACAGTTTTGGTGTACAATTACTAAATTTTTGTATAATTATGTAAATTTAATGATTAGCATGGCTGCAAATGTAAGAGTTAAGGGTCTTTCGGTGATTTTTTTGCACACTGTCTGCACTGCATAAAAAATAGAAATGTAATGAAAAAAAGAATTTTCTTCTCATATTCTCTAGCTTTATTTTTTTATTTTATTTATTACACTTTTTTGTCACCACATTAACAAAATATAACTTAACTACTAACATACATAATTACATGATATGGTGCAAATGGAGGCCGTATCACTATATAGTGATCTCTTCCAGGCAACCATTTGTAATACAATAAAAAAGAAAGACAGTACATTAAAAGGGTAAGAAAAGTGTCAAAAATATAAACACACATAATATATACTATACTAAAATATAGATAAATTTATAAGAAAGTAAAATATGTAAAAAGTCGGAACAATAATTAACATTTCAGAATTGTTGAATTATGTTGATGGATACATACAGATAGATTCTATCAAATAGAGGACAGATAATGGTTTTTTAGTTGATTTTTAAAGGATGCTAATGATTGTGCTTGACGGATAGTAAGCGGCAATTGATTCCAAAGAGTGATGGCAGTAATGGTATAGCTTTGTATAAACCGTCGAGAAATGGTTTCAACTATGCGCTATTTTAGCGATTTCTTGGGATAGCAGCCTTTAACATCTAAATAATGTATTGCAGTCACATTATCTTAACAGTTTAGAATGTTGCAAGTATTTTTACTAACGTATGTATTAAACTTTTCAATACAATATTTTTATGGGATTCTTACATTTATTATTTTGTAAAATTATTCGGTATCACTAACTATTTAGTTGAGAATGATCATATTTCAATAAAATTTATAATGCATTCCTTAATAACGCGCCCATAAGCTCGGCGCATATTTTTGTTTTTTGATTAAATTTTATTATTATGCATTAGTGCATCAAAACGAATGAGTCCAAATCTTCTCATATGAATTTTACATTTACGGCCGTTCCCAATAGATAGAGATAAATTATTACCGTCTACTGTCTGTAATTAGCTGTCAATAATCTGAAGCTGTCCCAATATACCCGATAAGTCATTCTTATCGCCTTATATTGGGACGCGTGAATTGCAATTTCTATACAAACTTCTAGTTTAACTACGCTAGTAAGCAATACGTCGTCCCATTGACAGACAGCGTGTACGTATAAGGTGAGTTACCGTCGATAAGTTTATTGGTACAGAAAAGTCAACGATAGTTATAATTTTTATCTCAAGTAAGAGATAGACTGAATATTGGGAACGGCCGTTAGACATGCCTTCAGTCAAATTGAATAACTTTCAAATACCTCAATGCGAGGAAGTGCGATACTTGGGTTGACTCATGGACGGAAGAAGTCTGACATAGAAAAACATATTTTCAATAAAAAAACATATTATTATTATAACAAAAATGTCACGTCACTCAAAATTGTCACTCTATAATTAATTACTTCTACAGAAATCTACTAGCTTTCATCCCCAAATTCGTCCGCGTGGGATACCTACTATGGGCAGCATTTTTATTTGTGAGGATACTTTGCAAACAATACAAAAACAAACAGCTCTTTGACGCTGCCGGCGCGGCGGTCTACTACGATACAGCAGATATCACTTGTTATTGTGGACAGTCTCTTTAATAGTATTTACCTGTGAACTTTAATCTCCTATTTTATCCCCATATAGATCTAGGTTTGATGAAAGCTGCTCGAACAAATAAATGTTTATAAATTACTTCTTTTCAAGTGCCAAAACACAAAGTTTCATGGTTTTATCTCTGAAAATGACTAATTCTTATGCCAACTTTCATCCCTCATTTCAACCTGTTCATGCCTTTTTTTAACCAAAAATGGTAGCTTATGTGCATTCCCAAGGTCTATTTATGTACCAAATGTAATCAAAATCGAATTTGGAGTTGGGCGTGAAAACGTGAAGTTGTTTGTACTTCCATACATACGAATTTATTCGAAATTTTAAAAACGCTAGACAAAATATTTATTTATCTAATTCTTATCAAGTACCTAAATACAAAGTTTTATGGAATCATCTTTGATAATGACGAACATCCATACAAACTTTCATCTGCTATTTCAACCCCTCCATTTATTTTTTCATTTATTAATATGTCCTTTTAAAAGCTCTATTCTCTCTTTGCATAAAATTTCATTGAAATTGGTCGAGTGATCCTATGGAGTTGAGCTATGGGGAATTGCATCAAACTCAAATCTGGAAATCCACGCTTTCAGTCTAAAATGCCTTGATATATCACCATCATTCAACTTCACCTGAAAGTACCAATGATCAAACAGGAGATACTTAATAAACTCAAGTCTTACGCAATACGTATTAAAGACCGACCAAACGCACTCGCCAGATATCTGATGAATAAAAGTTCTTTCATCAGACTAAAGAGAAAAGCCCCTCAAGACGTCAAGCTAGAACTGGACTGGTAACATTTCAAGACTAATTCGAACTGTATAAGCCTTTAACTAAACGCCAAGTGATCAGGCAGATTGCAAGATATTAAACTAAATATAAAAACTGTAAAAATTTAAAACAATAATATGTTTTATATCAAAATGGCACAAACTCTGCCGCTCTTTCTGTTGTGAAAAAAGAAGAAACGGACTTCAAACACTCCGAATGGAAAATTCTCATACTGATGGTTCTGCACACGCACTGAACTGACAGTCCTTTTTCTTCTTCTAACTATAAAGTTTAGGACATGGATGCGTTAAAAGCTACAGTGACTATGTAATATAATAATTATTATAATATGATCCTGTGCGTGTGGTGTCGCACCAGAATAGCACCACCCCATTTCCTCCCGTGGCTGCCGTAAGAGGTGACTAAGGGATACATAATATGGAATCACCATCAACTGCGATCGCTAACCCGTCTGCCAAGCGTGGCGATTACGACAAAACCCCACAAAAAACATGATGACACTATAAGGCCCCGGCACCCAGTCTCCGGCGGCCCCGCTCGTTGTGGCCACGGTAGCGCCCACATAAGCGACGGGGCAGGGGGTGCTAAGAATCACCGGCTGCGTGCTGCTAAGTGTTAGTAGGCCCCCGCAAGATGGACCGAGGATCTGGTCAAGATCGCCGGAATACGTTGCATGAGGGCAGCGCAGGGTCGAACATCGTGGAGATTTTTGGTGGAAGGCCTTTATCCAGCAGTGAACATCTTCCGGCTGATGATGAGTCTGATTCTGTTAAGTCACAAGTTTTTCCTAGATAATAAATCCTCATATCATATTTAGCATCAATACATATATTCATTTTTGCATACGTCAGCTACATTTAAAATATAGTATATAAAATATACTATAAGTTGTGAAATTATTTTTGAACATCAATTATAATTTAATTGAAACATTTTAGGCATTAAAGCGGTGCTCGCAATAGTAAAAAGTGTAATAAATATTGTTTTAAGCACAGCTGGAACATGTTCCATTCCTTGCTAGACCGAAAGATTAAAATATGATAGTATAATATATTATATAGCCACGGACGTAATATAGGCAAAGAAAACAAAAATTGCTAGCATTTAACTTTCTCGCGTGCTTACTGTGGTTACTTTGAAAGTTATTAAGTGTGATGCAATACGGTTTTAGTATTAGTGTAACTAACACCTCATTTAGATATTTACTTTTAGTAATACACGACCTTTGCATTAAATGGTCATAATTTCAAAAATTTTTTGAAAATTTTTTTTTTTGATGCAGGTTTATGAATTAGTAATATATTATCCCTACTAATATTATAAATGTGAATAAAAGTTTTTTTGTTACGCTTTCACGCTTAAATGAACTGATTTTGATGAAATTTAGTACAGAGATAGACATGAGCTTGGGAAAGGACATAGGCTATGTTTTATCGCGAATAAAAGGCTTGGCGGGGTTGAAATAGGGGGTGGAAGTTTGTATGGAAGATATCATGAAACTTTTAAATATTTGTTGTAGCGTTTTTAAAATTAAGATCGGTGTGGGGTGAAAAAGGGGGATGAAGTTTCTATAGTTGGTAGCTTATAAAAATGTATTAACTACAGCAGTTTGTAGTGTGTTATTTGCAAAGTGAGTATATTAAAAAATAAAAAATGCTGCCCATAGTAACTATTGCACGCACACGAAGTCGCGGTTAAAAGCTAGTATATAATATATATTATATTAATACAGTTGTCTCTCACATACCACAGATTATTATCATAAATTATGGAAAGTATGATTTCCATTTTAGTGTGTATCGCTCTCTGTATTGTTAAATATATTTTAATAATTTTATGCGCACCATAATCATTTTTATTTAAACATTATGAAACACTATTAAGATGCTCTAGTGATCACGTCAGAGATAACCACGGCGTGCTAAATTTAGCTTTGTGCTAGGACAAAAGCAAATAAGTACAAGAAAGTGAAATCGTTTGTAGCAAATTTTTTTTTTTTTTTTTTTGATTTCAAATGCCGAATTAGTGAATCTGGGAGCAGGAAATGCCTATGCATAGAAATCATATACTTCGTATTCATATTAATAATTATTTCAAGACATTTTCGCACAGGATGCCGGCTAGATAATGGCTATCACAACGGCGCCTATTTCTGCCGTGAAGCCGGTCTGAAGGGCGCCGTAGCTAGTGATATTACTGGGCAAAGGAGAATTAACATCTTATGTCTCAAGGTGACCAGCGCAATTGTAGTGCCGCTGAGAATTTTTGGGGTTTTTCAAGAACCCTGAGCGGCACTGCATTGAAATAGGCAATGCGTATTATTCACTGTCAGTTGAACACTCTGCTCTTCCATTATTTTCATTTAAAAAAAATGTGTTGTATCAAAGGCTTGTTCAACGTATCAATGTTATTTAGAGAACTTTCCTAACAATTGGTCGCTTTATCTCGACATCTAAATTAACTATGCTTTGTCCGACCATGTCTACTGCTACAGTTAAAAAAAATGTAGTGAAGGAGAAGACCGAGTCGCTGTGATATCATTAGCCAAAGCAAAAGTCAAAGTAATTTACATCCATACTTAATTGGCTATTGACAGGTACAATAAAACCTTCTCTGTTCGTGGCGGACAAAGATCTGGCCGTCAGCCGTTTTCGCACTAAAAATGCAATCAAATTGATGCGATAGGATGAATTCCATGTAATTGTATTCGAAAGCAAAATATTTAATCTCGGATTAAATTGAATAAACTCCATATTTTTGTAACGATTAATTATATGTTATATTAACATAGAATAAGGATTGGTCTTCGCTGCGCTCCAACTAGATACCAAACTAACTAAGAACAATATCTTTTTTATTACGACAACTATTAGATGCTTGGCATGTCAACGTCACACATTGTTCGAGACTAACTTGAGTACGCTCACTTGGGCGTAGTATTAATTGCCGCACTTTTCGACTACGCCTGCGGTATCTAGTTGGAGCGCAGCGGAGATCAATCCTTAATCTATGTCTATTAATGTGTAAACTAACGGACACTACAGTAATAGTGGTTTATGCAACATTACATGATCGGACAGCCTGGGACTAGATTGTGATTATTTTATAGCGATAGAAATGACTGTACAATATTGTATATTTTTATTGAAAAGAGCGCAAAAAAAAGAATGCTGGGAGAGTTTCTTGCGCCGCTTCTTCTCTCTCAGAGCGCCATTTGTTTCCGAAGCGGTAGTAGTATCTAGTAGTTATTAGAAATGACATCAAAAAGAATTCTAAAGGAATCAATTTTGAGAAAATAAAAGCCTTTTATGCCTTTTATGCCTTTTATTAAGTGAGAAGTATTCCTTATAATACTAATTATGGAAATATCAGGTATAATATATTGGTAAGCCTAACTACACTGGCCTGCAAAAGTAAGTATCACACTTTTCAAATTAATTTTTTTTCTAAACTATAGAAGGTAGAGATTTAAGATTAAAAACGTTTTGTTGCAAATTTTATAGGCTTTAATTCTTAGAAACTAAAACTATACATTAGTAACATTTTTAACTTAAAAAAGATAAAACAATTAAAATAGACATTTTTAGTTTAGTGTAAAAAAATTCAGCTAAAATGTATTACATGTTATTTAATTTTTAATAACTGGTATTGCCTCCTCGAGCTCTGATTACAGCTTCAAGCCGGTTTGGCATACTGAACACTAGGTTTCGGAGCCGATGTTGGGGAATATTCTCCCATTCTTCTACCAGGGCCTGCTTTAGTGCCCTGAGGGTAGTAGGTGGTGGTCTGCGATTTCTGACTAGCCTCCCAAGCTCATCCCAGGCGTGTTCAATCGGGTTGAGATCAGGACTTCTTGATGGACAAGCCATCACGCTGATACCGACCTCCTGAATATACTCTTGTACGATATGAGCCCTACTAGCTCTGTGCGACCTTCTGAAGATATATATATGTACACTGCCTCCACCGTAATGGACTCTTTCTGAGATGCAGGCTTGAAGGTATCGCTCACAAGGTCGCCTGTAAACACTTCGCCTTCCATCAGAAGTGTAAAGGGAGAATCGAGACTCATCTGCAAACAAAATTCTTGACCATTCTTCTTCATGCCACTGCATGTGTTCACGGGCGTATCGCAGTCTCGCTACTCGATGCTGTCTCTCGAGTTTTGGGCCACTCGCTGGTCTTCGGGGTTTCAAATTTGCTCCAGCAAGTCTTCTTCTCACTGTACTGCCACTAATGTAGTCCCTCCGGGTCTGAAGTAGCTGTTGCTGGACTTCAACTGCATTTTGGTGGCGATTTCTTAACACAGTGGAAATAATATAACGATCTTCTCGAGCACTGGTACACCTGGGTCTGCCATTTCAAGGTCTCCTCAGATGGTGTCCAGTCTCTTCGTACCTTCGCTTTACCTTCTGGACCGTTCGTACCGTCACACCCACTATTCTTGCAGTGCGACGCATACTGATGCCTAGTTCCAGAAAAGCCATGATCCTAGCACATTCTTCAACTGAAAGTGGCATGATAAATAAATGTTATGTGATTTTTAGCATAAATTTTTAAAACAACACCCATCGATCTTGAAAAAAATTTAAAACTGAAAGAAAAATGTGAATGGTAAAATTGTAACTTTGAAAAAGGAATGGTTTTGTTTTTGAAGATTTTTTTTTTAGTTAATTCTTAAAAGAAGGTTACCGACTATAAAGTTTTTATGTACAAAATTAAATTCTCTTTGGAGTTCTTTTTATTTCGAAAGTATATCTTGTGAACTTAAAACGTTATCCCAATTTTAAAAGTGTGATACTTACTTTTGAAGGCCAGTGTATTAAATTGTGTAGCTCGTCCACATATCAAATTCAAATTCAAATATTTTTATTCAAAATAGGATGTGACATCACTTATTGAAAGTCAAAAACTACCACCCATACCAAAATGAATGCCACAGACCTGAGAATAATGGGCGCAACAAACTCAGCGGGCTTTTATTTTTCATCGAATAAATATGTTTACAAAGTAATATTGTACAATTAAACTTATTATTTAATAGCCTGAGGGCGGTCACTCCATTCCCAATCTGTGGTATCATTAAGAAAGTCAAAAACCAATAATTTCTGGTGAAGAAGTAGCGATGCACTTGTACCAAGGAGGGAGTGGGGGTGTTATTAAAGGAACATTCCATCGAAACTCTCAGAGAGACGGGCGCACGGTTGGGATCATATCACACATTATCTCGTTTTTTGAGATGCAATGAAACAGAGTATGTAAGAAAAAGCGCGTACACCGCTAAAGGCCGGTAACTCTCCTGTGATTCCTCTGGTGTTGCAAGAGAATGTGAGGTACGATGACGTAGGTTTTATTTCTTCTATAAAAAAAATATGTCTCAAAGTGAATGAGAATTTTGGGTTCAATCAAGAATCTTGAGCGGCACGCCATTGTAATGGGCTCTAACGTATTCCTCACATTCTGTCAAAACTAAAAATATTTTTTTATAATGGTATGGTTTTGTACTAGAAGTCGTTGGGTCTAAAATGTTTGTCTTAACTCTCTTCCATAGAGCGTTCTATGTCTATCCTATAATTACCATCATACAGTTTTCCCTATCTACTGCACCACAAATCACAATGCTCTAGTGAAAACGTAAACTCACTATATCGAGACGTAAAAAACGACCCAATTCCGATCTATTATCTATATCTCAGCAAAAACAAGTGGAAGTCAGTTTCATCGCCTCTGCAACACGAACAATACATTTGTTGCAACAGATTCGACCGACGCGCGACGGCAGGCAATCCTTTGACAGTTTTAAAATTACATTTCAAAAGATTATTATAATTTAATATTGGTTTTGTAATACAATATATTGACACAAATATTATTGATTTATTTCTAAGAATTCAGAATTATAGAAATTAAAATGGCTACATAGCACAATCAATTATTATAAAAATGTAAGTTCAAAAATAAAAGACACACAGAGTAGTAAGTAATAGACACTTACTTGTATTACGAAAAATTATTTAATCTTTGTACTTTTGTTTGTACTTTCGACGTCATGAACTTAGTTTAAATTGCAGAAATACAGCAATTGTATTTTATATACTATGGTATTATATGGTATGGTATGGTATTACTCGTATATATTATGAACTCTCAACCACTAGGCTACAACCTATTATAGGCAATTTTCTAAAAGATAGTAACTTTAAAGAATTTGTCATAATAAAGAAAAAAACTATTCTAAGCTTTTAGAAATTCCAAAATCGATATATTGGATTGTAATCAGTTATCAACAATTTTAATAAAGGTGTGTTAATGGTGTCATTTCTAAAACTACCACCCTTCGGAAGCAAATGGCGCTCTGAGAGAGAAGAGGCGGCGCAAGAAACACTCCCAGCATTCTTTTTCTGCGTTATTTTTGATTAAATATACAATATTGTGCTGTTATTATTTTATAGTAATCATAATCTAGTCCCAGGCTGTCCGATCACCCAGATATTCAGCGGTGGTGTAGTAGGATTTACGTCAGAGCCATTTTTAATAAAACATTAATTTTTTTATAGATATTGCCTGAAGAGTGGCTTTATTATAAAATTGTATGTGTCGCAGGGATATGATAAAAACAGAGATTTGGTCAATTCCCTAAGTGATTTGATCAAATAACGGAAAATGTTAAAATAACTACAGATGTTATCATTTCTCTAAACTAATCTAGTGATTTGATCAAATACCAGAATTGGTTGAGTGAAATGAAAAAAAATCTCTGTTTTTATCATATCCCTACGACATATACATTTACCTTTAAAGCTACAATGTATCTTATGAAGCCTACTAGAATTAGTTACAAGCAATCCCTTTTTTCTAGTGTTATAATAATGAAAATCACAATTAAGAGCAAATAGGTGACTATTTTTGTAAGGTTTATTAAATTTTCAGAAATGTACTGACAATGAATACCCATAATTTGGGTGACTGTTCTAGTTTGTCCTCATCTTCCACAAAAATATATCTTCACTCCTAGAGGATCATTAAGACTAATGATGATTATTAATGACATCATCAATGCCCGCGCGCCGCGGTGTCCTTAGATCGGCGTGATTTTGGCGCGTGCGCAGTGGTCTGTCAAAGCGTTTTATTTTACATGTATTAATAGATTGCTTATAATTAGGATTATTTGAGTGAATGTATCTGAAAGCTATTGAAACAATCTACAAGACGATGCAATAAAATCCATCTTATAAACATATTAAGGGTCAAAACTTGGTCAAGGCGTAGTGTGCCATACGGCACTTTCGATTTTGATGTATCTGCAAAATCTAGTGCCCTGGAGCACTTGCCGATTTCAGAAGGTTAAAAATCACACTAAAAATAACTCATACACAATCCGATAAAATAAAATAACAATTAGCTCTTCTGAATCCAACAAATAACTTGAAACTCAACACTCGTCAACTCTTGTACACAGTTGCAACAGATTACTGAAATATCATTTAAACTGTGGGAAGGAATGTTTAGTTCTCTAAATGTGTCGCAAAATATATTCGTAGTTTTTGTTGGCGGAGTTCAATCAATCTGAAGTGATTGTGACAGAATGGAAAGCAACACCAGCTCACCTCGACAGCCTGCTATTGTATGATAATAAGATCTGTTATGCCAAATCAAATACCTTGTCAATATTACATGTTTTACATATATTTATAAACTTAACATCACCTGCTCGCACTGACCTGTATATATACCACTGGACAGGCTGTTCCATATCTTTGACAGCAATTTTTTTGTGCCTATTTGAAGCCACTCGCGAGAGTCCAGAGAACTAATTCTGACGTATAATGGCTGCGAAGGAACGTTCAATACTCTGAAGTATTTTTACATTTTGAATTAATATCGTTCGTTTTCCGTGTTATTTCTACTTCAAGAATCAACGTAATAAAGAACACATTTTTGTGTATATTGTTTCCCACCATCTGTCGATATTTGCTGAGGTTGTTGTCACTAGTTTTAGTATCGCAGACTCCTGCTTCATGGCCAACAGCGCCAAAATTGCGAATATCAAACAGGCATAAAGCACTTTGACAGCCGCCGAACCTGTGGTATATAGTAGAGGTCAGTGCCTGCTCGTTTAGTAACAAGATCGTCCACGTAGTCTTGACATTCTTGAAAGAAAGAAAGAAAGAAATTTTTTTATTTTGAAACGTATAAGTAAGTTATTTTGTACAAAGACATAACATAAAAAATAAATATAAACTCAAGATTGATAAACAAGCAAAAAACAAAAAGACTGAAACATTTCTATTATATACGATTCAAAAAAATGGTCCCAACTCAGCATGTTGCTGGTTTGAAAACCAACGCTGGTCTTCCGTTGGGACATTTTGTGAAGTCACGAAAAATATTTTGATATACTTAAAATAATAGCAAAACTTTTTACTGGTAGGAAACTAAAAGTAACGTGGTATAAAAACTAAATCTTATAAACTTACTACTAAATCTTATAAACTTCTTGACATTTTCATACACATACACGCTGCCCTGACGGACGCTGTTCTGTCTATAGAAAAAAATATGTACCTAAATTCTTTTTTTTTATAGAAAAAGGAGGACAAGCGAGCGTAAGGGTCACCTGGTGTTAAGTGATCACCGCCGCCCACATTCTCATGCAACACCAGAGGAGCAAGAATCACAGGAGCGTTGCCGGCCTTTTAGGAAGGTGTACTCACATTTTTTGAAGGTAAAATGTCGTATCGTCCCGGAAACACCGTACGAGGAAGTTCATTCCACAGCTTTGTAGTACGTGGAAGACAGATCCTTGTAAAGCAAACAGGGGAGGACCGCCACACATCCAGAGGGTGGGGATGATATCCTAATTTATAATAATTCGGGAGAACATTATTCCTAATCATCTAAAGCCATCGGAAATGTGTAATTAAAGGTAATGAAACAAAAAACGTTTTTCTGAATGATTTTATAAAATATAGTAAAATAATGGTAAGAATTAATATCGTATTTGTTTAAAGAGCTTTTACATTACCGCTTTATAATTGCCAATTTTTTAAAGTATTGAAATGGATGGTGTATATTATCCTTAAGAGATAGAGATATGCTATCGCGGACTTTGATTTAGACCTATATTTTTTTATTCACACAAATAAAGTATTTTACAATTTAAGTTAAATTTAAGTACAAACATATCCCATTCGGGTTTTACTGTATACTACACTCGTTGCATGTAATAACTAATAAATTTAGAGAAAACTAAAAATATACTAAATGACATAATATCAATACATAAAATTCATTACAATATGACTTACAAAATTTATTACACTTATTAACATTAAACACTTATAATAATAATAATAATAAAATTCTTTATTGGTTTTAACAAATTCTCCATAATAAATAGTGGCAAGAACCTCCTTTATTAAGCATATAAATAATGCTTGCGCCAGGAGGCTCGGCTCTCTCTTTCTTAGCCTTAAAATAATATTATACTTAGAGAACATAATAATGTTATAAAAAGTGCTATGTGTGTGTGTGTGTGTAAGTGTCTGTGTGTAAGTGTGTGTTGGTGTGTGTGTTATGTGTCGTAAGAGCAACTCAGTATCATCATAATTTAGTGGTAGTGTATCCAGGCGATCAATGCAAACACTTATTAAAATTTTTACAAACTTATTATATGAAATTACAAACAAACCCAGTTATTACCGCATACTTATTTACCCTTCCATTCATTTACGCATTTGTTTTATTATTGTTCTCTGATGAGGGTAGTTTTATTACCACATATACAGCATTTATCATTATTACGTAATTATAAATCTAATATTATTTAAATTTATATTTATACATATATGATACACATTTCCTATACTTTATTTTGTTACATCTCATAGGGCTCAGGCAGCTTTTTCGTTGAAAACTACCAGACGGCTTATTTTTTCCGACACTAGAAACATCGTTAATCTATACAAAAACTTAACAAATTATGTACATAAACCTTCTTCAAGAACCACGCAATTCATTGGCGAAGGGAGCATGTAAATCGCTGCAGTAATTTTTGAATTTATCGCAAACAGACAGACAGACAGACGAGGTGGAGGACTTTGTTTTATAATATGGAGTGATGACATGGACTTGAAACGACGTAAAAGTCCATTCTTGATTTTATGGCGTATATAGTAGGTACTTAAAATATCGTTTTCGAATAATGTTAGTTGAATGCTACACTGTTTGTTCGATTGCGATGAAAGGCATACTTTAAGTCAAAGTGAAAGTTAAAAATCTAATACTTATATAATAATCAATATTATTTGTTTAAGGCAAGCTGTTATAGGTTTTCATATAAATCAGATTTGCGCGAAGAATATTAACATAATCAAAATCAAATGTAGTTATTATACTTTAAGAATCTTTATATTAATACGTAAAGCGAAAACTTGTACCCACCCCCTTTTAAAAAAATGCGCGAACGAATGTCCGTGAAATTTAAAATTAAGTTAAACATATATAATATAATATTGACACAGTTTTACACAAATTATCTTGCCCCAAACTAGGCATAGCCTGTACTATGGGTATTAGACAACGATATATTTAATACAATATAGATACAAACTTTAACATACGTAAATACTGATAAACATCCATCTCTCGGAAACAAACATTCATATTCATCAAATAAATGTTTGCACCTCCCGGGATTCGGACCCGGGGCCTCTAGCTCAGTAGGCCGGGACACACGCTTTTGACACATTTTTCTAGGCGTCATTCCGCATCCAATGCGCTATCGCACATAATTTTAAGAGCAGTATCTCAATTTTGTACCATTTTCAACTTGTCGACTAGACTATAATGTAACAACATATTTAAAATAACACGCGTTTCAATCTTTTATAAGTGTTTTGTTTAAAAAAAAATAAAAAGACTGAAAAAGACATCAAATAGTTTCTCTAGGCCATACATAGTATATTAATGAAACGATACATTGAGACTCTATAGATTGATAAACATAAACTACTTTCCAAGTTCATTGGCCCACTTGCTCATCACAACAGAATTAATTAATATGCATGCAATAATGTTGCATTGTGGCTTCTGCACATATGATATTTTATGAGCGAGCTATCTTTTATCTTATAATATTATTAGACTAGATTGGACTGGATTGTGGCCTAGATTGTGACCTGGGACTAGATTGTGATTATTTTATAGCGATAGAAATGATTGTACAATATTGTATATTTTTATTGAAAAGAGCGACGAAAAAAGAATGCTGGGAGAGTTTCTTGCGCCGCTTCTTCTCTCTCAGAGCGCCATTTGTTTCTGAAGCGATAGTAGATATATCGGGATATATAGCGGGATAGATATCTAGTAGCTATGACATTATTAGAAATGACATCAAAAAGAATTCTAAAGGAATCAATTTTGAGAAAATAAATGCCTTTTATGCCTGCCTTTTATTACGAAATTCCTCAATATTAAAAATCCTTCCGTAAGTCCTCTTAAATGGATAAACCGATTAAGATGATTTTTTTACTTATTTAAGTCCTTACATTAGAGCAGCATTGATGGTTATTCTAGATTTTATTTTTTATGCCAATAAGGGACAAGACGAGCAAGACGTTCAACTGATGGTAATTGATACGCCCTGCCCATTACAATGCAGTGCCGCTCAGGATTCTGGAAAAGCCCCAAAAACTCTGAGCGGCACTACAATTGCGCTCGTCACCTTGAGACATAATATGTTAAGTCTCATTTGAAAAGTAATTTCATTAGCTATGGCGCCCTTCAGACCGAAGCACAGTAATGTTTACACAATACTGCTTCACGGCAGAAATAGGCGCCGTTGTGGTACCCATAATCTAGCCGGCATACTGTGAAAAGGAGCCTCCCACTGGTAAGCCACATGACTTAGCGTAGTAAATTATAATTTTACTAGCAGACCCGGCAAACGTTGTTTTGCCATATAAAGTATAATTCACGCGATAGTTTTATAATAGCCTTCGTGTTAATCTGGTGTGTAAGCTATATTATTGTAAAGTTTCATCAAAATCCATTGAGTAGTTTTTGCGTTAAAGAAGTGCAAACATACATCGAGACATACAAATTTTCACATATATAATATTAATAGGATACAAAAAAAACGTTAGGAGATTTACTAACATAATAACGGGCTATAATAGAAAGACCGATAGTCACTGCTTATAGTAAAATTAATTTTCGTAAAAGATTCAAGAGAATTAAAACGCTTTCGTTTCGATATTGTGACCACTTTCCCTTGTAATGCTGTTTATAATTTTATCGGTTATTAAAACACTTAATTGGAGATTATTGTGTCATGGCTGCTGTTAGCTGACTTACAAGCGTTGTTGAAACATTAATTGTACTTTGTGTTCGATGTTATTATTGGGTGTGACTTACCCCCTTATTCATAATGGTCCGCTAACTTTAAACAGCCGCTTAGGAATGTTTTTTCTCATTCTGACTCAGGTCAATAGAAGAAGTCAGAGTGAGAATTAGCAATGCTTTAAGTTAGCAGACTATTATGAATAAGGGGGATAGTCTTCACGCTCTGTTATGTAACGCTCATTCGAGTTAAACCGCCACGAGACGTCTATCACCTTAAAATTTCTGATTGAATTCTGATTTAAAGGGAAGGGGTTTGGTTTAGATATTAAGGTTGTTATTCCTGAAGGCGTATTGATATGTAATCAGCGTGTTTTGTCTCTGTCTTCATTATTATGTGTAAAAGAGACGCTATACATTGATCGCGGAGTACTTAAATAATTTATTCGTCTAGATAGAGTCTCTTGCTATCGATAAAAACAGGCCAGGAATATTAGTTTAGTGTGCGTGACAAGACACTCGCGATTTGTATGACACTTTGTGTTAATGTGCGTGAATTGCTCCAAATATAAAAACAAAAAGTTCCAAATCCTTTTTTTCCGACGTTTTCACAGCTGTCATACTCTATCTAGATGTGTAAATAATCTAAGGCGGAGTACATATTGTGAAAATTTTTGGAATACCTGGTACCTGCTGCATTATACGAAGTCGTTGGTCGCACACATTCAGTTTAATCAAGCGTATGTTTTACAGTTCCGACACTATTTCCTTAAGAACAGGCTTTCAATATAGATTGAAACGATATTGGCGTGGCTGTGCCGCGTAGTAAATAAATCTTTCGGACAAACATCTGTGAAATCCTGGAAATAATTTCAAAAGCAATTTATGCAAGCATCATATTATCGATGTCTGCTATATTTTGCTATTTGCCATCAAAGAAAATTATTGTAATTGTGTTTTAGCTATTGTAAAACATTAAATAACAATATGTTCCATTTTGAAGAAAGAAGATAGAAACCCTCTTCTTCTCAGGACTGAGGCATACCTTTTTGAATGGTGGTAGTTTTTGACTTTCAATAAGTGATTTCTATTTTGAATAAAAATATTTGAATTTAAAGGTAGACCCTTAAAAGCCAAACCAAGCCCCAGTCTACTAAAAGTAAAAGATCAACGACACTTATTAAATATTAATTAAAAATATAAAACCACATTTTGTACACATGTTGAAGTCAGTAACTAATAATCAAAGAATAATTTATAATTAGTGTGTTGTGTTCATTGGCTTAGAAAATCAGTGAATCGGGGAGTAACTGTTGTACAAAGCCAACCCAAGACCCGGATGGATCTGATTTCAAAACACTATTCTACTTCGAGGGTCGCTCGCAGATATTACGTGGGTAACACTGAAAATGTTTAGAACTGGCCAGTTAGAAACATAGCTAATGAAAACTTTTTTGGAATTTCAATTTTAGAACTCTTTGGTAACATAATGTAGTATATTGAATTCATTTGACATTTATGATAAGCTGCGATTAGCATTTCTTAATGAAGCCCCATCTCGTTCCACTATTTACAATTGGTTTGACGAGTTTAAGCGTGGACGTAGCAATCTCAATGATGATCCGCGTGAGGGACGTCTTTTAACAGCGACTACTGAAGATAGCATCAGTGCGGACGCATGATAGAGGAAGATAAGAGAGTGACCTATCAGCAGATACAAGCGAGCCTAAGCATTGGTATGAGTCAAGTTCAAAAAATATTACACGAACATTCGGCAGGCGTGAGAAGCTTTGTACCAGATGGATTACCCATACTTTAACCGACGACCATAAATATCTTCGTATGGACTGGTGTCGCTAAATGTTTGATAAGTTCAACGGCGGTGACTCAAATGCTGTATTTGACATCGTCACAAGTGATGAAGGCTATTGCTACGAACCCGAAACCAAAAGACAATCAGCTCAGTGGGTGTTTCCTTTCGAGGATCGGCCAACGAAGATAAAGAAAGTAATAAGTCAAGGAAAAAAGATGATTGCCTCACTCTTTGGTCGGAAAGGTCATTTTGCGACAGTTTTGCTAGAAGATGGTAGGACAGTTATTGCAGACTGGTATATCGATTGCTGTTTGCCTGTTGTCTTGGATAAGCAACAGCAGCGCCCTTGAAGCAGGATCCTCCGTCATCACGACAATGCTTCAGCGCACTCCGCAAAACGGACTGTTGAATATTTGACTGAGGCAGGTGTCGAGATAATGAGTCATCCGCCATACAGTCCTGACCTGGCACCCTGCGACTTTTATTTATTCCCAAGAACTAAAGATAAAATTTGAGGTATTCGCTTTACCAGCCCTGAAGATGCGGTGAAAGCGTACGAAAATGCTATAGAAGAGACCCCTAATGAAGACTTTTTACATTAAGCCGTTTTTCATTTTCTAAACTTTTTCACTAAACATGTTTTTTTTTAAATTTAAAATGATGCTAATATATGATTAATAATAATGCTCATTATTAAGAATATTTATTTTAATGCTTTCTCAGCCTCTCTAGTAAGAAATCGTTAGGTCAGCCATGACAACTCATTTGTCAATGGTTGTTCTGTTCGTTTGAAACAATAAAAAAATAACTAAAGCTTATTAAATCTCTTTTTTAATAAAATAAGGAACAATACGAGCAGGACGTTCAGCTGATGGTAATTGATACGCCGTGCCCATTACAATGCAGTGCCTCTCAGGATTCTTGAAAAACCCCAAAAATTCTGAATGACACTACAATTGCGCTCGTCACCTTGAGACATAAGTTATCAAGTCTCATTTGCCCAGTAATTTCACTAGCTACGGCGCCTTTCAGATCGAAACACAGTAGTGCTTAGACAGCACTGCTACACGACAGAAATAGGCGCCGTTGTGGTACCCATAATCTAGCCGGCATCCTATGCAAAGGAGCCTCCCACTGGTAGAAGGCGGAATCTCTTTAAGAATACCATGATAATGCTAATAAAGCGTATACTCTAGCCTCATCACAAACTATACGACTTTAAACAATAGCACTGTTCAATGAAAGTTGATGTACTTATTATAATTGGAACACATTTTCTCAAGACCGTGAAAACGAATAGGCCAGCAATTTGTACGAGTCTATCATTATTAGCAGTAACGATGGGGTATATATTATCTATGAAATTTCTCTTTCGAATTATGACAAAGAAGTAAATTATGATTCCCCTGACACTACTTTAAAAAAAAATTATTGAAGTAGGCGTTACTTTGCGGAAATCCATAATAATCCAAATGTCACGAGACACATGAGTCACGCGCCAGATTTTGGCGAGTCAACATGTCCTGAGGATGCCTCGTGTAGAGGCAAAGCAAGTGTTGAATTGTTTAAAAGACAAATATTGGCGGAATTAACACTAAAGAAAACTCAAAACATTTGGACTACTTTTAAAGTTTAAGAAATTGGCTTTTGACAGTCAATATATATTAAGTCACTTTATAGTTTAGTTTATCTATGTATTTAAAAATTAATTGCTGTTCGTTAGTCTCGCTAAAACTGGAGAACGGCTGGACCGATTTGGCAAATTTTGGTTTTAAATTAATTGTGGAAGTTCATAGAAGGTTGAAAAGGTGAATAAATATGAAAATGCTCGGAATTAAATAAAAACAACGAATTTGATTTTCCTTTGATGCGTCCCCCGTCGTACAGAAATCAATTTAAAATAATAGTTTAAAATGAATAACTTATTACAATTTTTATATTTTTCTAACTATCTCAGGGGGTAAAAAATAAACTTAATTTTAGGAAACTATAGTAGGTAGATTAACTACAGTTGTTAATTATCTATCTAATAACTGTAGATTGATAAATCTTAAGTTTTGTCAAAGAATAAAATTTCTGAACCTAACCGCACCACAAAACAAGAAATATAGTTTATCAGAAAGCTTTAAATTGATTAACACACTGTATCATAACTGTGTGTTTCTGTCAATATCAAATTGAAACTTTATAAATAGCCAGTATTTAAGGTAAAGCTCTGTTTTGTAAGTAAGCAAAACTAATAATAAAATTTCATTCATACCGAGCATTTTCTTAATTTATTTTAATTAAAAAAGGATTCCTTTTGTTTGTAAGTTTATTTTGTACAAAAGTTTAGATCTTTAATTTATCTATTGAGGCAGTTCGAAGTCTGTCGGGTCAGCTAGTATTTAATAAATCATTGCATTTGTTGAATGCAATGAATCATGTTCACGAAGCATTCTTACATAAACAATGAATTCAAGCTCTAAAGATTGATGCATCCAATATACGATAATTTATATTTCTAAAGTAAATTCTTTATCACTTTTGATGAAATAATTTATATTATTTACACAATATTCATATATTGGATGAAGCACCTTACAAACTAATTTGTTATGTATATTAAAGCCATTGTAAAATACTCTAATTCATTGAAAAGAGTAGCCGTTGAGTTTCTAGTATGTTCTTCTAACGAGCTCAACTTTTTACGAACATGTGGTAAGTTCAGTAATTTAAAAGAAATATTTACAGTGACGATTCAAAGGCGCTTAGTTTAAGGCTAATTGAATAAGGTTTAATTGACTTTGAGTAAAAAATGTAATAAAATTGAATAGTTTTTCTTTATTTGCTTGAACGCGAAGTCTGTAGACATACGATTCTAATTTGAGTAACTCCTTTTAAATGCAACAGCCACATTAACGTATATACGTAAATAGTATTTAGAGGTTATGTATTAGGCTACAGATTTTTATTAAGTAAGTTGTTAATATAAGCGCACAGACTGCTTGAAATCACTGGTACAGCTTATATATCGTAAAGTATTTATGTTAAGATTGAATTTATTATTTAGCTGACCCAACAGACGCTGTTCTGCTAGTAGAAAATGATAAGGGTTAATATCGTATTTGTGCAAATGGCTTTTACATTACCTCTTTATAATTGCCAATTATGAAAATAATAAAATGGATATAGTATGTTATCTATAACAGATAGACATATGCCACCGTAGACTTTTCTGTAGACCTATATAAGATACAGAATTCCGCCATAAATTATTTTGTTATATCACAAAGGGTTAAGACAGCGTTTTCGTTCAAAGGTCACAGATGGTATATTTTTTCCGACATCTCCAACAAATTTCGTCAAAGAAACAAAAACTCTACAAATTATACACTAAAACGTTCCTCGAGATCGTATCCATTGGTGACACACAGACAGACTCGGCAAAGGACTTTGTTTTATAATATTATGTAGTGATTACATAAGACGTATTATTCACGTTCAAAGTGAAATATTTTAATAATTAAGTATATAAATGAATTTATTTACTTTCTTATATAAAATTTACGTTTCATAAGTATAACTTTAACAATGCTTTTATTAATTTCAGGTGAGATCATTGTTTGGTAGTAACAACGCAACAGTCAACCTTATGCTGCCAATATTACTGGACACGGCAAATCTCATAAAACGTGCAAGTAGAACCGGCAAACAGACACGCGATGTAGTTTACCCACAAGCTCACTTCCAAAGACGATCAATCACTGAAGATACACTAGACGAAGAACCATTTGACACAGGAGCACAAAATATAAAATGGCGACATGCAAACATATCACCACAAAGCCACGTACAAACACCAATAAAACATAACACAACAAATGAGAATGGCGGACCCACACATAATACTACAGGCTCAGTTACAGACAAAGAAAATCATAACATAATATTAAACACAAATTTAGAATACGATGTAAGTATATAGTATAAAAGAAAAACATAAATAAGTTATCACATTATTTGTTTTTCTCTATATTTTATTTGCTTAGGAAGACAATGTCGGGCTTAAATCATGACGTAAAGCATGGTAAGAGTTTTCCAGTATTAATAAGAAATTAATTAAATTATCAACATTAATGAAGTCATCCGCAGGGCATTTGCCGCTCTTAATATACCAGCTGGTTTAGAGCCAAATGGTATTTACCCGCCGCGGTGGCAAACATCCTGACGGAATGAACTGCGACGCAACTTGCGTCCACACTCTGGCACACCTTGTCCAAGTTACGTCAGTTGGTGCTGGGGCTGCTGCTTCGACTACCGAAGACAGCAGTGAGATTTTGTGCCGTTTGATGTCGATTACTATCTTCGGGCCTCAATAAGGCTACTGGAAACCCAAGCGCTGGCAGCTATTTCGGTCAACGGATCAGCCTAGCTATCCAACGCGGAAATGCTGCCAGTATTCTTGACACGCTTCCACGTAATGATAGTTTTAATTTAATGTAATGTAGACTGATGATATATTAATATGATAAGCCTAAATTTTAACATTAACAATAAAACAAGATAGAACCTGAATAATAATACAGAGATATAAAATTATTGTGTTTAAATATAAATTCATATCTAAATGACCATATCATTAGAATCACTTATGAAATGGTACGATGCCAATAGCAATTAACAGTTTTAACTATACATGGCTCTTACCTTCCAGGCTTTGACAGATCAGTTGGATAAAAAAAGTTTCAATTATCTCATTTGACTTTTCAACTGTCAGCATTATCCATATTTTGTAGCGTTGACAGTGATTTAATGTTGAACGCAAACGTCATGACTGTCACTGTCACTGTAAAATAAATGGAGGGGAGACTTGGCAGAGCGAGTGCCGCCAAATTGAGTGAGGCATTATTGGTTGGACTGTTGATGTGTGCGGACGTATCTCCATAATAAAAGATAACTAGTGATTAATCGAGATCAATCAATCAAGATCGATCTTCTGTTTAACTCACAACTACTATTGGTGCTTATTAATAATAACACACATTGCACAATGGGAGGTTAACAAACGTTACTGTGCTTCTGTCTCAAGGGGCGCTATAGCTAGTGAAATTACTGGGCAAATTGAGACTTAACATCTTACGTCTCAAGGTGACGAGCACAATAATTGTAGTACCACTCAGAATTTTTGCGTTTTTCAAGAATCCTGAGTGGCACTGTATTGTAATGGTGAGGGTGTATCAAACCAACAGGACGTCCTGGTCCGTTATTTTAATGAAAAGAAGAAAAAAACAATTTCATTACAACACTTGGTTGGTTACAGTCACTAAGCAATCTTATATACCATTAAAACGCTTTTAAATAAAATTATATTTCAGAGCAACGTAAGTAAATTGATTGAAGACACAGACTTGAAGGTGAATGCTATTCCGATAGCCAGGTCACAGTTTGAGTCAACAACAAGGATGTTTGTGAACGGAACAGCAGAATCTCAAAATGATACGATTAACCAGACTTTAGGACAAAACGTGCCGTTTGCTCAAAAACTTCGTTCACTCAATAGATATGTGGACAGAAAAGGTATATTATTTTATTAAATTGATTGTGTTTATAATATTATCTCATTAAATCTTAATATATATAAATCCGGAGTCCTGATATTTGTTTCCAGTGAACTCCTAAACGAATGAACGGATTTTAATGGTGAATATTTCATGGAATTCAGTTTAGTCCAACTTAAGAGATAGGATAGTTTTTATTTCGATTTGGGACCCATACTTATTTTTATTTCCAATATTTATTTTGTATGCACGGTTCGACAGCTCTGCTGTGAAACAATTTCATTATAACAACAGGGACCATACTTTACGAAATAGTTCTTGATGTTTTGAAATATTATTAACAAATTCATAAAAAAAATTAGTATATAATATAATAATAAATATTATTATGTACAGAACAACGTCTGTCGGGTCAGCTAGTAAAATATATATAACCTACTTGGGCTACATTTTCAATTTCTATAGTTTGAAGTTTTATATTCACCGAGTAGTTTTTTCATACAAGAGCAGAAAAACCGAGCGCTTGAGTCATCCAATTTGAAGTGATCACCCCACATTCCATACTTCTGCAATACCAGAGTATCCACAGGTGTGCTGCTGGCTTATTATGAAAGCCCATTTCATAGCTCAGTACCACGTGGCAGAAATTTCCTTGAAAACTGAAGAGAAAGTCACACATCCAGAATAGTTGGCTGCATTGCACAATATGACTTCGGAGGTTGTGGCTATAAGATTCAGTTATAATTCCACGAAATTCAATATTAAAAAAATATTTACAAAAAAACAACTGACTTCAAAAACACTATTCCAAAACAATAGATATAATATGCACTAATAAAGCAATCAAATTAATTAATCTAATTCTAGTTACGATTATTGTTATTCTTGGAATAACGTCCTCCCGCCGTGGCCCCGTTCTCGCCTCTCGCCTCCTTACGTCGCGCGCGTGAATCAAGCACATATCACCTATAGCTATGTAGTTTTACCTTGGCTGACACCGGCTCCAAAAAATTATCAAAATCGGTTCACCCAGTCGAAAGTTCTGAGGTAACGAACATATAAAAAAACCGTGTCGTGTCGTGGGACACCGGATAGGAACGAAGTTCCTTATTATAAAAATAATAATTTTAAGGTCTATTCGAGGTACAAAGAAAATAATTATTCGGGTAATATATATATATATATATATATATATATATATACTTTATTTTATTTACAATGATTTATTAAAAATATGAAAACGTTTTAAATAATAAAAAGTGATTTGCATACAGCGATAAAATTTATTTACAACATTTATTATTACATATTATATAAGCAACACGTGTTTTTTTGTTTGGTTTTATGTATGATCACCATATGTTTAATTTTTGTGATTGTATGTGTATATATTTTTTTTATACAAAATGTATTATTTTATTTGTTATGTTATTCATGTTGCATTAAATAATCAGCAAGATTTTGTCGCGTAGCGCTTCGACGTATGTGAAGAGAGTTGTCAAACTTCATGTCTTACGCTCCGGATGCTTTTTCCCGGTTAGGGCAAAAACAACATACCGATGAATTGAGAACCTCTTCCTTTTTTGAAGTCGGTTAAAAAAGCACCCACTTCTAAGTATCATAAATCAAGAGTTATAAAAGATTTTTTCTTTTAATACAGGTAACCTAATACGACGAGGAACTTATCCTCAAAAACCAGCGACAGTTTCCCGGCGTACTACTGCTGAACCATCAATAGGACCGATTATTCGAAGAAGACCACAGCCGCTAAGAAAATTACAAAATGAACATATGCAGTGTGAATTATTTACCAATAGTTTGTGTTTGCACATAGAAGACTATCCTACGTAGGTTTATTGTATTAGTATATTTATAATTAATGATTGTAATATCGTTATTTTAGGTTTATTAAGTTTTATTTTTATGTTGAATGAAAATAAGGGACGAGACAAGCATCAGCTGATGGTAATTGATATGCCCTGCCCATTACAGTGCAGTGCCGCTCAGGATTCTTGAAAGACCCAAAAATTCTGAGCGGCACTACAACTGCGCTCGTCACCTTGAGACATAAGTAATTGTTAAGTCTCATTTGCCCAGTCATTTCACTAGCTACGGCGCCATTTAGACCGAAGCAAAATAATGTTTACACATTACTGCTTCAAGGTAGAAATTGGCGCCGTTGTCATACCACACATAATCTAGCCAGCATCCTGTGCAAAGGAGCCTCCCACTGGTTATTTGTTATTTCTATATCAGCTGGCAGATGGACGGACGGAAACCTCATTACAATGGCTCTGCATTGTAATGAGGTTTCCGCTCGTCACCCTTCGGGTATAGAACCCTTAGAATAATATTATTGCATTAATTGTGAAAAGTATTTTGATTAAAAATGAATTAGTATATTTGGGACAAATTCAATAGGTCAAGTATTTATGCAAGTCGTGTACTAATGAAAGCAAAAGTAAAAAAGGGAAAGGGTAATTGGTATAGCCTTAGTGAAAGTGCGGTATTCTCGATGTTAACAAATTAAACTTTACTATGATGACGAAAATCTAAACTTTTTACTATATCAACTTATCATATTAGTAAATATGCTCTTTTGTTATTAATTATATGGTAGATGTTAGAAAACGAGAAATTAAAGTCGTACAAATTTGATAAAATATTTACAAACTGTTTCAGTGAAGCCATTATGCAATCGATAAGACGAAATAAGGCGACAGCAGTTGCTCTTCTTGCTGATTTCAAGGAGCCTGATGATGGAGTAGTCGATGGAGTAACAGCAGATCAAGAAGCTAAATATACAGCTGAGCATTACTTGATATCAAATAGGTATGATAACAATTAGTCCATATACATTTATAACATTATACCGCCTTAAATAAGAGCCGCCTAAGAGCAATAACATAGTAGTTATGAACTACATACATTAGAATGTATGTAGTTCTCGAAAGATACGCTATTTTTCCTCGAGCCCCTGCAACTTAAGACATGTTTTGATACATTTCTTAATGCTTAATAAGATTTCGTAATCCCGTTTAATACGCATAATATGCCAACTACAGAAGAACAAGAATTCCTGATACTGCAGGGTTTTCCTGAATATTCTTCCATTGATAACTATGTGGCACCCTACAAATCAATGAATTCAAGATCTTATTGAGAATTTTAATAACACACAAAAAGGAGCCCTAAGTGAAAATGATAAAGACGCAGAGTAGTCAACTCCGATTTTGTTAATCGCCCAGGCATTATCAGGTGTTAGTGATTAAGATGTCTTGCAGCTTCTTTAAATCAAAGTAGACGCACTGCAAAAGTTAAATTATGTTGAAAATCTTGTGATTGCTAATGCATCAAAATCTTTCTTATCAAAATAAGTGATTACTTTCAATGAAGTAATTAAAATTATAGTATGTATTATATTTAATTTATTAATGTTTAGCTTAATACCTACATATACGATATTAGAACATAATATTATGTAGTACTATTTATTTCCCTAACCCGCATAATACGCTTTCTCATGTAAGACGCGTTGATGGTTGTGAAATCGTCCTTAAGCGGGTTTTACTGTAAATTAATAAACCACGTTAAATTTTGCAAACCAAGTGAGCAATATAGAAAGACAAATAAGTTTTACTTAATTATTCATGTTTCTTCTTCTAGACGTGGCGATACGGCTAACAGAGATTTTGCATCAGCCGGGGAGGCAGGTTTCATGTGTCCCAGTACTGTAAAATATGCAAGACCACAAAGAGCAAGAGCTACTTCCGGCCAATGGAAGTATATAGTTAATACTGGAGAGCATACACAAACCCTTCGATTGGAAAAATGCCTGTAAATATCATGGGAATAAGACTATTATAATTCTGCCAACATCATTTAAATGTAATATCTAACTTCTTATTTCAGGAAACCAAAAGAAGCATGTACATATCTAACAGACAACTTTAAATCGAAATGCATTCAAGTTTATAACTATCATAGGCTTTTAACTTGGGATCAGCAAAACGGCTTGCATATGGATATATTCAAAGTAATATAGTAGCCGTAATTAAATTTGTTTAACGACTCTCCCTTATTTGGTTAAAATAATTATCAATTTCAGGTTCCTACTTGCTGTTCGTGTCATATTGAAGGGTATAACGTAGCTTTTCCACCTTTGGGCCAGCGGATTCAGGAGACAGCATCTGAACATTTTCCAGGCGAGGATTTATCCTCGGATCAAGGAAACCAAGCTTTTGAAGATGTGCAGTCAAGTGTGCCAAAACCATCTGTTACTAAGTCACCATCTTTTAATTTCAATAAGCCTAAAGAAAATTCATTTATTGAAAAGCACAATAAACATAGCTCTCTATTTTCACATACAAAAATTAACAACGATGAAATCAATAAAATTCAGCCGTTAGGCCCTACTGACTCATATGGTAACTCATACTTTATTGATTCACTTAATCAGGCAAGTTCTATCCGTAACATAAAGAGACCGATAGCAAGAAACCCAATAGGTATTGGAAGTCCATCTGGCTTTATATCGTCAGGATCAGGAACATTGCCTAGTTATTTAGAACCACCAACACCTTCAGCGCCATCAGGTTTTGAACAATCAAAAGAAAGTTCATCTAAAATAAAGATTACCGAGGGAAAACTCAAAAGAGGTTCCTCAAGACCACAACGAAGACCAATAAGAAAAAAATTATCTGCCCCAGATGATTTACTTTCATCTGGAACATCAGCAATGGGTACATACGAGTATCAAAGTGGCATTGATGTCATGGATGAATTTAATGAAGGACACGAAAACGTTGAATCAGTAACTCCTAGCCATCTAGGCTCCAGAATAACTATATCTCCGAAACTTCACGCTATATCAATTGAAAAAAATATAAACCAGTTCGATGAAACTAAAGTAAATCAAGCAAATGTTGTCACTGATAAAAGAATAAATTATAATTATCATCCAATTATTGATTTCTTTGGAGAAGAAAGAAGGGAAACTGATTCTATTGATAGAGAGGATAATTTTAATCCACACGTTCCGGCATCTGAGTCAGAGTGGAAACCAATAAACCATAATCCATCTAATATAAATACACTAGCACGAAAAAAACACAAGTAAAATAGATATATACATTAAATTAGTTGCTTAGAGCATATTATTTATACTTTTAGTCATAAAATGCATAGCTTTACATAGTTATATTATAAACATAAGATAAATGTCTCGTGAACGACGCCAAATTTTAGAAATAAAAGGTATTATAAAGTTTATTTATTAATTATTTAAAGTGCATTTTGTATAGTTGATAAGACTTTATACATTTTAAGTCGTCAGTGCAATAAAACTAACAAATATGATGTTTTATGCATGCATATATTTGTTATAAATTAAACATAATAATAATTATATCTTATATTATTAATAATTATAAGTTACATGATATTATGACTAAAATTCTATTATTTTATTTAAGTATTTAATTATAATATATTAATAGTTATTGGTTTCATGTTGATAATGCCGACATATACATTAAGCATATAATTTTAAAAAGCTGTTACATAATGGATTCTACTAAAAACTTTAAAATAAAATATGTTTTACGTGAGCCAATTTTTTATTATTAGTTACTCAATATATAAAAATCTATATTATAATCAGATAACACTACACGTTAACAAAATTATCACAGAAATCAACTAATTAATACAAAAAATAAAATAAATTATTAACACCTTCATCCACACATTCATCAGTAGATCATAGATATATTTTGGCACCCCACTTTGACCAGTAGCTTATATTATTATGCATATAGCTTATATGTATGTTACTATATCAGTTAAGCCTCGACATAATAATACATTCTTTTGCTTGGGTCTAAGATGAAAGGTGGCGTCGTAGTCAGAATAGGGACTGCCTGAGCATACCTGTTTAACAATTCAGCCTCGTTTTTACGACTGCGCCTTATGTTATACCTTCGGGTTGTTGGAATAATGGTAGTCGATGTAGGCTGGTTAGTGTCAGCCTGTATAAGTTTAGCACTCCTGTAATTTCCGCCATGCATAGGCCTTTCATTATTTCGTGAATTATAAGATCTAAAGTTTCCATCTTGCGTACTTCCATAATTGTCTGTTTTTTCATCTTTTAATTCGATTAGTTTTCCACTTTTAGCTTCAGATGCAAAACGATTTCTGGTATTCTGCCTTGAAGGTACATTTTCTGTTCTTCCACGTCGCGGATTGGAACTCCTTGATCGAATAACATCACTTCTGGATTTGGGGCTGTTTGAAGTGGGAGATGTGACCAACTCAATTGATTTTTTTGTTTGACTTTGTGAGGCTTCTGTGTCGCCTTTCTTTGTTTCCTCTTGTTCCTTTTCCAAGTCCTCGGCACTAATGCTTCTATAATTTCCACCATGTTTTGGACCAGATTCCAAATCTAGATCATCTATGAATATTTCGACTCCTCCTAACTCATTTATTTCTTTTGCTAGATTATCGCTTTTATATAGCTCTAATTGTTCTAAGTTCTTATTAACTAGCTTTGGTGGTTGTTTAGGTACATCAAGTTCCTTAACAATTTCTACCTCCTTTATATCTTGCTTGAAGTGAGTGATGTGTGGAGATGACTTGTTAACAGGCAATTCTTTATGAATTTCAATTTTCTTTCTGTAAACATTTGGTTTTAATTGGTGATTTTGAGAATTTTTTACAGTAGTAATAATTGGTTTATCTGTTGTTCTAAGTAATGTTCTTTTTGTTGGTTCAGATGTAGTAATTTCTATTTTTAACGGACTTTCAGATTTGTTATAGGTAGTGTCATTCTTATAAATATTTTCACTGCTACGAGTATTATTAACAGATCGATTATTATTTATTTCATCATCCTCTTCATCATCATCTTCCTCCTCTTCATCATCATCTGTGTCATTCTCATCATCTTCTTCATCATCATCATCATCTTCTTCTTCTTCTTCTAAGTCAGATTCGTTGCCATGGTCATTTTCGCTCTCACCACCGTTATCGCTATTATAATTTTCATTTCTGTTATTTATCTTAGTATTTTTTCCAAGATATTCTTTTTCATATGTTGGCATATATTCATCCATATCGTGTTGAACTCCAATCAATGCATCAATTTCTTCCTTTTTCATATCATCATTATCATCTCCATATGATTCTGTATCTGTCACAAAAGTGGTCTTTGTACTCTTTTTTTTCTTTTCTTTGTATTTGGGCGAATGAGTTGTCACTTCAAATTCAGACTTATTACTACTGTCATCAAGTTCCTTGTATGCTTTCTCAGTTGTACTTCTAAATCTTGTTGTAAGTTGTAATTTTAAGGGTTCAGTATCATCCATTATATGATGTTCCTGTGTTGGTTTTTTAATTTCAGCTAGGTGAATTCTTTTTTTTATTTTTGGTTTAAGGGTAGTAGTGGTTGTAGAGGCTATTGTTTCACCATCTTCATCTTCATATTCATCATAATAATCATCTTCTTCGTTATATTTTTTAGCAATTGCTTTTATTGTTGTCGTGCGAATAATCTTTTCAACGTTGTTACTCGCTGCAATTGTTTGAATTTCCATATCAACATGACGGGGTTTTGATTGTATTTGATTTTGATTTGATCTCTTCTTTAATTTTGATACATCGTCATTATTAAATTTTACTCTGTTATTATATTGGTCCATTGTAACTGAAGTTCTGTCTTCAACAGGGGAATAAAAGGGCTTATGGTTTGATAACTTTTGCTCCAATTGTGGTTCTTGCTTGTGCATTTCAGCACTTATGTTAAAAACGCGAGACAATTTGTTGTTTTCAGGTATATCAACTTTTTCAACTGATTTACTGTCTTTTTGTGACTGAGATTTTTCAATTATTTTATTTGCCTGCAATTGTTTTAAGAGAGGGTTAACATTTCCTGTAGTTGCAATCTTTCTTAAATCATGTAATTTATTTTCTTGAATTACTTTATAAGGTTCATAGTTGAACGATGTAGCTCTTCTTTTCCTCAAGACAAGAGGTTTTTTGTTTGTATCTTCTTTATTCAAAAATTGTATAAACTCTGCATTTGATACTTTACTGTTCGACTGGTCTATATTTTTAGTTCCATTAGTATTTTTGGTAGCGTTCGATGGATTTGTGTCTATATTTTGATTCGTATTATTAGGGCCATTGAAATCTCCAATGTGGTAAAGTGGATTTGAGCTATAGTTAAAAGCTAGAGGTTGAATTTTATCTGCAACTATACCATTGCCTACAGATAGTCTTGAAGAAATATTACTTGCTTGAATTGCTTCATTTGAATTATGTAAATTAATTGCTTCTGAATCGCTTAGAGGATGTACGCTATCTACATATTCTTCCTTAAAAAAGGGACTATCCAATGGATCCGAACCAAAATATTTTATTTTCAAGCAGTCAATTTTGTCACCAAGCCCTTTAAGCCTTTGCTTTTTTTCAAAACTTTCAAATTCCTTATCTCTCTTTTTGTTTTCACTGTCATCAAGGTCTTCATCTTCGACCTCTTCACTTTCGTCAGGGTGTCCATTTTTATTTAATTTATCTGGTATTGGATTCAATTCAATTTCTATATCAGGGCAACGCAGACTTGACCTTGAGTGATAAAAAGCAGCAGGATCCTTATTTTTTTTAGGTATTAGTTTTAGATCTTCTGCATATCGTAAAGGTGAATTGTAATGTAGAGATTTCATATTTTTATTATAGTAGGGATACTTTTTTAATACTGACGTTAAATGGGATTTTGAGACCACCTCATTCATTTTAGATTTTTCGAGAGTGGAATTCAATTTTTCTAGTGGTGATATCGTATCTCGTTTTGATATATCATGATCACTTACGGTATCGTAATTGTCATTATTTTCTTGATGTACCTCGTCATCATTATCAACATTTTTACGTCCTATATTCTCACTGACATCTATTAATGGGTTGTTATCATTATTATCTGCGTAATCTTTCTCATTCTCAGAATAATCTTCAACTTCTGTTTCATCATCAGCGTTGTGATACTCATCACTATATTTTTTATTATGTTTTAATTGGTGTCCTGACGATAATTTGCCTTCATCTTCAAAACTAGCAGCTATCGATGGTATTTTATACTTTCCTTTACTGGCTTCATTTTCTTTTAAGAACCCTCCATGACCTTCATGATCAGATGCGTGTTTATGCTCACCGCCATGATCATATGCCGAGTCCTCGTAGCCTTCTTCTGAATAAACAACTTGGTTTTTACTACTTTTAACTGCTTCTCTTAATCTTGGTGCGTTTTGAATCTCTTCTAAACTTTGTGCATCTTTGTATGCTGATGATTTTGGTACATGTTTGATAGTTTCTGTTTTTCTAACTTGTGCATAATTTTTAATGGGTACGAATTCGTTTTCATCTATAATTGCAGCTGCTGTTCCTTCTTCAGTGTCCCGTTGTAGTTCTAGTTTTTCATTCGATGATGGTCTATTCTTTAAAACAGCTTCATTAATTTTTTCATCAAAGTTGTCTCTTATTTTATTGAAATTTTGTTTTCCAGTCTCAAAAATATCATATCCATCAGGTTTGTCATTCAGCTCTTCAGTTTTTAAAGTTTGAGGATACTCATTACGTTCATCGCCATAAGTTAATGCATGTTGCTGTCTCAGTCGAAGCAAATGATTTTTTAGTGGCCGATAATGTATTGGTGCAACTTTGACATAGTTTTGATGCCAAGGATGCTTTAACTTTTGATTTAATATTTTATGTCTATTATTATTTATTGGGTTTGGTTTATAATAAATAGGGCGTCGTTGCGGAACATGAATTTCATATCGAGCAGGTATATTGTGTTGCGGAACTTTTCTTCTATCAGTCTGAGTAGGATGTTCTAAATATTCGTCTTTGCTTATATTAGATTCACCCGTGTTGTGTTCATATTCATTTAATTGATTTTTGGCGCTCTTAACATCATTGCGAATTTTTTGTAACACGGGATCTTTATATATTGCTTGAAGAGCTGGCTCTTCCAATTTATATGGATGATAAACCTCATAGCTGTTAGTTATGGGGCTAACATAGCCTGACCCTGTGTTTTTTTGCACATATTCTTGATAATTTTGATACTTCTCATTGCCATTATCAAGTAATTTGTGCTGTCCAAAACTAGGTTTTTCGACATCTGTATATGGTCTTATGGGGTACGATTCATAATGCTTTTCTGGATTCTTTACACCGTGAAATTTAGCGACGTCAACAGCAAATTGAGGTTTGCTAGCTGTGTATTGAAAGTACTGTTGTGAGTTAAGTTCACTTGGCTTTTCTGTCACTTCACTATCATTATCCCAGTTCACTGGTACGCGTATGGTGAGACACACAGTACACTGTAGCACTAGATATACAGTAGTTATGTACATTGTTCACATCACGAACCCCGACAAGCTCTGCGGTTGACTAGCCTGGGCGGCTGCTCGGGCTTCGTATTTATCGTCTCGGTCAAGCGTCGCAAAATGATTGCGAGTAACAGTTCGTTATGTTGGGTCAATGCTAGTTTTAAGGTATGAGTTTCAAGCGATTGTATTTTTATTATTATATTTTTTCTGTATTTTTTAAAATTAATTAATGCACTTTTCATATGAAGAAAGACACATGAAGATTATCAACCTTCTTTCTTTCAATTTCAATCCACGATTCTATAGATTAATTCGTATATAAGTTGTGTTTTTGTAACGAATTGATTTGTTTTTTTGTAAGGTATGAAACTTAAACATTATTTTATATTATTTTACAAATAATGCATTTGATTCCTGTACATATTTTTACCTGTCAGGAAAAATAAAAGTATTTTCAGAATCAGTAATGTCTAAGTACCAGTTACCTAAACATTCATAGTTCTATTAGAAGTTAACTATTACCTCTTCAATTAAATCTCTTACAACCTACCGAGGATGAACGTCATGTATCAATAAAGTTACGATGTTAATTTATGCCTCCGGAGATGAAATGCGTCATGCTGACCGCCCATTCTCAGGGTCAACAAGGATTACCCCTTTAGTGTCAAGGCGTTGTTGTTTGCAGTCTTTGAAGAGCATCATTTGATCGCTAAACCCTTATTACTGACCGCCCAATCTCAGGGATAATAAGGATTATCCCTTAAGTGTTAAGGCGTTGTTGTTTACGGTCTTTGAAGAGCATCATTTGATCGCTAAACACATATTACTGACCGCCCAATCTCAGGGATAACCAGGATTATCCCTTAAGTGTTAAGGCGCTGTTGTTTGCGGTCTTTGAAGAGCATCATTTGATCGCTTTACACTTATTACTTGGGCCATCAGCGAAATTGTTAAAAAACACTGTGAGTTAAATGATTAACAAAACCGATAGTAATATTAACGTATAAAGCAGTACCGAATGTGATTCTGTGAAAGTAAACTCTAAACATTATTGTCGGACCACTTTCAACTGTCTCAACAGTGTAGCTATGTAAGCCCGGTTTTGTGACCCACTTGCACAGCATTCAATATTTAAGCGATTTAGAAATCCTTTACGAGCAATGACCCACGTTATTGCTCGTTTTAGATTATTTGAGTTTGTATTTCTAGATTGTTCTGCATTTGTTAAAATATTAACTTAAAAGATCTTATCAAGCGATGAAATTGAATTGTTCTTGTTTAATAAATAATATGTTTAGTTTACTCTTTAAAACTACAAAAAGAAGAAGCTGTTAAATTTCTTGAAAATACTCTACTCGTCAATAAAGTTATTAGGTTATTAAATTAAAAGGTTTTAAAAAAGCGCGTACTCCTTCCTTAAAGGCCGGCAACGCTCCTGTGATTCCTCTGGTGTTGCAAGAGGTTGTGGGCGGCGGTGATCACTTAACACCAGGTGACCCGTACGCTCGTTTGTCCTACTATTCCATAAAAAAAATTAACGCATTTGTTTTCTCAAAATTGAGTCCTTCAGAATTATTTTTGATGTTATTTCTTATACTACCAGTTCGAAAAGAAATAGAGCCGAGAGAGAAGTAGCAGCGCAAGAAACTCTCACAGCATTATTTTTTTGCGCTCTTTTTAATATCGTTATCATTTAAATTAAAATTAACGCATTTGTAATTAATAATACCAATATTACGCATAAATTAAAATTACACCTATACATCATAAAATGCAGGGAGGCCGATTACGATGGTATGGGCATGTAATGCGTAGGGACGAACACCATATGACGAGACGAGTCATGGATATGGATGAGCAATGGATGAGGCAAAGAGAGGCAGAGGCCGCCCACCAACTACCTGGACTAAAACTATTAACAAAGACATGACGATGGTAGGCTTAACGCCAGTAATGACCCAAGATCGCAAACAGTAGCGATCTTGTATCGGGAGGGCCGATCCCAAATAGGGAATGTGCCAGGGAAATATATACTGTCGTTATCATTGCTTTTTTTTATGGAATAGGAGGAGAAGCGAGCGTACGGGTCACCTGGTGTTAAGTGATCACCGCCGCCCACTCTCTTGCAACACCAGAGGAATCACAGGAGCGTTGCCGGCCTTTAAGGAAGGTGTACGCGCTTTTCTTGAAGGTACCCATGTCGTAACCTCCCGGAAACACCGCACAAGGAAGCTCATTCCACAGCTTCGTAGTGCGAGGAAGAAAGCTCCTTGAAAACCGCACTGTGGAGGACCGTCGACCGAGGAGCACATCCAGATGGTGGGGATGATATCGTAACTTGTGGCGTGTCGTGCGAAGGTGAAATTCGGCGGCAGGAATCAGGTTGAACAGCTCTTCGGAACACTCCCCGTGATAAATGCGGTAGAAGACACACAATGAAGCGACGTCTCTACGCAACGCCTATGCTATAAAATAATCATAATTACTCTGTGGGGTACACACCCCAATACTGCGACTTTATTATAAAAGTGTATACCTTTAGCCTCTTGTGTATCTTATGAAGACTACTAGAATTAGTTACAAACAGCCCTTACTTCTTACCCTTATTTCTTGTGTTATAATAATGAAAATCTCTATTAAGAGTATAAAGGTGACGATTTTTGTGAACGTAGGAATATTCAATTTTCATAAACGTACTGACAATGAACTAGTCTGATCTTGAGCAGTACTTAAGGTCAGGACCATGTAGGGGTGTGAGGCTGGGCTACTTTGAAGGTTGCACAAAAAAAAGTCAACAAACAATTACTGAAAAATAACAGAATAATAACATTTTCAATATACGATTCTTATCCTAAGTAATGACTTTTCTCCCCACTCTACTTCTACATAAACTTAGCAAAGAGCCGAGGCTTGAGACGCGCGTAATTAATACTATAAATACCGATAGGAGCATTGCCTCAACTAAATAACTAACATAATTGACACCTTTCATATATATATGACTACCCGTCCAAGTTCTCACACTAGCACACTTCTAACAAAAATAAAATAAATTGGACGTAATTTTGCAAAAAACCACAACTATCTAAATGTTATGAGTTGTCTTATATTAATTCCGCTAAGATCTCTCGTTTCAGATTTTAGAGAGTCAGAGGCCCCTGAGGATGCCTCGTGTGGAGGTGATACAAGTGTCGAATTGGATTCTGCAGAGTTTTACGTTACTGATAAGCCTGGTCGTTCAGACGGAGATTCAGCGGAGGCAGACCCTTCGTTGGAGAAACACGTATAGGTAATTTTAAACTGTAAGACGTGTGGGGGGAGGAGGTGTATTTTGTATGTAGACTTACAAATCTTAGCGAAATTAACACTTATGATAACTCAAAACATTTGGAACATACACACACACATACTGACACACGCATACACACACACACACATACACACACACATACAGACATTCTAATTGATATAGCACTATCATATTATAAGATACGTACTTTTAAATAATTTTGTAAAAGAACCATGGTATTTTTATAAATTGCTACTTATTAGTGACATAAACCGATGACTGGCAGACGCAGTCAGAGGGATTGTTGGTATGGAACCCTAAAAAGAGGTTCAAAAAAGCCTTATTTGTATGTTAGTTATGCTCATATTTTTTATAAACCTTAATTGAACTTTTTGTTTCGTTAGCCTGCAATAAAAAGATAAACTTAATTTACTGTCTCAATAGAAAATTAAACAAAATTCGACTATAGCTCCACTGAAAACTTTCTACACCAATCGTCACGAGAGTATAATACACACATACACCAACATGCACATATATATTTATGCTTATAAGTAAAGTTTAGTTTATTTTTTTATTCTTTTCCAGCTATAGAAATACTTTAACGTTTAACAAATTCTGATCCTGAAAATAAGCGTTAAGGCTTAGGAGATCTGTAATACATGGTCAACCTACTTCAGATACCAGCTCCTCACAGATTATGTCACATTCAAATTTACACTTATTGCAAGTCAAAAACTACCACCCATCCCAAAACGAATGCCTCAGACCTGAGAATAATGGGCGCAACAAACTGAGGGGGCACTTTTATTCATCAAAAAAATATGTTTATAAAGTAATATTGTACAATTGCACTTATTATTTAATAGCCTGAGGGCTATTCGCATTCTATGGTAGCTCCATTCCCAATCTATGGTATCATTAAGAAAGTCATTTATGTTATAGTAACCTTTACCACACACACGTTTTTAAACAATAACGTAATACTTTTGTTTTGAACATTTCTGGGATCTTGTTGCAAAAGCAAGCAAGCACAGATCCATAAATTCCTATTTTATGTTACAAAATAAGTGAAATAAGCAGTTGTGTTGACATTGTATAGTATTTATTTAATAAGAGTAAGAATGATCTGGACGATAACCGCACAGCGAAAGGACCTTGCGCAGTAATCAATTTACGATGGCAGGTAATTCAAGGCGGTCCAATTCAGAAGAAATAAGAGTTTCTTGCAACAGACGAATGGTAACAGTATTGCGCTAGCGTTTATGTAACTGTCAGCAATCAATGACAATTGGAGAGCATTGTCATGTTTGATGTAATCCGTGCTAGGGACCTGCCGTCTGTCTCAATGCCTGTTGTTGCTGTTGAAGCAGTAGCACAATGGAAGGTTGCTAACTCTGATGTCAACAGATTATCGTCTGTAAGCCACGACCTCATTACTATTTTTTTAATGGAAAAGGAGGACAAACGAGCTTACGGGTCACCTGGTGTTAAGTGATCACCGCTGCCCACAATCTCTTGCAACACCCGATAGTAGTAGGGATTCGCTTACTCCCGAGGAATCGCAGAAGCGTTGCCGCCCTTTAAGGAAGGCGTATCTAGATGGTGGAGATGATATCCTAACTTGTCATGTGGCATGTCGTGCGAAGGTGGAATTCGGCGGCAGGAATCAGGTTTAACAGCTCTAGGCTCTAGGAACACTCCCCGTGATAAATGCGGTAGAAGACACACAATGAAGTGACGTATGCGACAATGACGACGACTATCCGTGTTATTTTTTAATGCACCTCCGAATGGGTTCAATCCATTTATGAATGTTATGCTGTTACACTTATATTACTGCCTTGATAAACCAGCTCTCGACTGCTCTTCATTATGAAAGATGTGGACAAATGAGCTTACTTGGTAAGTGATCACCACCGACCACACTCACAGGAGTGTTGTGTCAAAATACTCGCTTAATTCACTTTAAATCAAATAAAAAGGGATTTTCTGATGAAAATACGGGAAAAATTATTCCAATTTAATATACTTTTATCATCAATGCATTGCAATCGGTTGGAGAAAAAGTCTATTCGCTTATATTATGTACAGACTAACATTTCTTTGGCGGTACCATTTGTCTGGATTTGATAATGTTCAAAAGGTTACATTTAATAAAAGGAATACAATTTGTAAAATGTTGTTTCCAAATATTTTACATAAAGAAGAACATTTAAAAAATATACTTTTAAAACGAGTCAAAGCCTTTGTCTCATTTCATCTGCAGTCCCCCCGAAAACGAGATCTGGAAAGGTCTTGGAACGTAGGGTTAACTAAAATAAAAATGTAACTTTTACGCAAAAATCTAATGTAAAAACAGTTACATTTACACGCGTTTTAATATTTAAAAGTGTTTTATTAAAATGTGTAATACTCGCGTTAATCAAAGAGAAACAAATGGCCAACTTAGAAATTCGATATAATATTTTAAATTTTATTACAAAATATGAAAAATGCAACATAACATCCGAAAAATTGTGACATTTTTAGACCTAACGCAATGTCAATAAAGATAGAAGTCCGTCAGATGTCTTTCGACATAGCAAAATCTAAGTGAGCTATACAAAACCGTCACCAGCTGAGCATCTTTAACGTAAACCATTCGCTGATCAGCTGGTACTGGTTGTTGATATTTGATTCTATAACATGGAGACAATGCAGTTAAAGGCAATGGGATGGTAGATAGATGAATCGAAGCATACTCTTTTCTTGGGAATCGAGTGCACTTAAGCCGCATTTCATAATTTTCGGAATACACCTGATGAGTAGGGGAGTCAAAAATTGAAAAAATATAAAGGTGCAAATGTAGGAACACATGTCCGCAGCATATTCGGGGGGTCAAATTGTATCAGGACCAATCGATTTCTGATTGTCCACGGTGAAAAGTACCTTAAGTACTATGCTATATCGAAACTTTCCCTCTGGAATGGGTGAGTCGCACCGTAAAATAAACAGTGGAGCAGCACCTTGGTCGCAGAGTCGAGTTGGTCGCGATAAGACCCGGAGATCAGCTTTCTCTTAAGCTTCGTGGGCTAACGAATCATGTTCCCCGTGCAGTGGCAGAATAGAAGACCGCCAGATATTTCCTTGGACAAATTCGGCGAGTGACCAGAACGAGTTATCGAGGGAGGGCACGTGAGACTGTCGCCAATTCTGCCCATGTGCTTCGACTTCACCCAACGTATAACTGTTTAATGGACCTGGAGGTATAACTATAGTATTTACCACCACAAGACCCTAGCTTGATAGCGCACGGGTGCGTCTCCAGATAACCTACGGACTGAACAGAATACCACAGCTAGTTCACGTCAGTATTAGTGGGAGCGTGGTATAGGTTCGTGGCTAAACACAGCCCTGCATTAAAGAATGGTATAATATAATTGTTTTTATTTATTGCTGAGACTTCAAATTTTTATTACATTTAAGTTTTATAAATATAAATTAAATCATAAAAAAGGAATAGTGTTTTAAGTTAGTATAGTGCTAGTGAATTAATGTAATACGATATAAAAAAGTGATATTGTAAAAGACACATGAACAAAGCCACTTCCCCTTAAAAGAGACATTAAGAATTAATGTGCTAATGGACTCATTCTTAGTTTAATCTATCTAGTAGTTTAAATTAAAGTAGAATTACTTATTAGTCTAAGTTAAGGCTTGATTGTAATGCAAGTGGGGCAACATTATAATAACTATATTATTATGTTCCCCAGAGGAGAAATAAAATAAAAAAGGAATGCATTTTTATTTGTTACAGAGCTTATGACCTGACTTGGGATACAATGTTAAGATGCTTCTATTGCAAAAAACAAGCATTGAACTGAAATGAAATGAAATTTATTGAGTCGAATACCTACAGTGTAAAATTTATTGTAGTGTCTTCTTTTCGGTTTATTCAAATTAGCATGCAAAAACTTTAATTAAAATTTAAAAAATCCTTAACACTATAATTTTTTTGTCAATTAACCATTTAAACAGGAGTCCAGTAAATCGTTTTTGTGGTAAGTTTTATTTCTAGAGGTAAATGATTAAATAATTTTATACACATTGCGTAGCTACTATGTAGGTATAATATTGTTCTGGGTCAGTAAAATACTTCGGGTTCTCGAGACCCTTTTGTAGATAATATGTCTTAGTTATAATTTTAAACCTTAATATGTAAGTGTATCATAATTGTATTTCACACAGTCGAATTACATCATAACGAGTCTCCAACAAAACACGACCTGGTTATTGCAACAGTCACTCCAAACTTTCCTATTAAAGATTATTTATAGAGCTTTATGAGTCCATGATTATTTTAATGATAATTACTCAGGCAATTCGTTGATATAAATTGGAAATTCAAATTCAATTATAAATGTAATACCTTAGGTAAGGTTTTTGAAACTAATTTAACGGATTTAACGTTTATTGTTGTACTCTTGCGTATTGTGAAGTTGACAATGTTCCGTTTGTGTTGAGGAGCATGTCGCAGTCGAACTATTGCGACGGCGATATTATTTCAAGTGCTAGAGAATAATAAAACTACAAAGAAAATAGACGAGATGATAAATTACAAATGAGGAATAATAGAATATGATCTCGGTACTATTTTGTTGGTTTTCAGAACTCCGAGGTTATGGTTAATTACCTCCCACCAGTAGTAGGCTCCTTTGCACAGGATGCCGGCTAGATTATGGGTAACACAACGGTGCCTATTTCTGCTATTAAGCAGTAATGTGGAAGCTTATGGTGTTGCGGTCTGAAGGGCGTCATAGCTAGTGAAAGTACTATATTTATTGATTAAAAACTGAGCAAATGAGACTTAACATTTAATGTCTCAAGGTGACGAGCGCGAAACGCCGCTCTGAATTTTGGGGTTTTCAAGAATCCTGAGCGGCACTGCATTGTTATGGGCAGGGCGTATCAATTAACATAAGCTGAACGTTCTGCTCGTCCCGTCCCTTATTTTCATCAAAAAATAATAATAGGAATGACTGGGGAATTCGTATTGCGACGATAGAGGTGAAATTCTTGGATCGTCGCAAGACGAACATCAGCGAAAGCATTTGCCAAAGGTGTTATCATCAATCAAGAATGAAAGTTAAAGGTTCGAAGGTGATTACATACCACGTTGTAACCGTGAATATGTCATCTAGCGATCCGCCGACGTTACTACAATGGCTTAGCGGGCAGCTTCCGGGAAACCAAAGATTTTGAACTCCGAGGGTAGTATGGTTGCAAATCTGAAACTTAAAGGAATTAACGGAAGGGCACCACCAGGAGTGGAGCCAGCGGCTTAATTTGACTCAACAGTTAATGTCTATAACTGATCCCACTGGACTCAGTCATACTGTGACCTTCATTTATAATGTCCCAATGCACTGCCATACTGTCTTCCAATAATTTGCTGTATTTTGATGCTGACTTTTTAAATTACTAGAATCTCATTAATTTAAATTGAATCATCATTATATTATTGACTACTAGCTGACCCAGCAAACGTTGTATTGCATTTATTATATAAAGTAATTAGAAAAAAAATATTGGGGTATAAAAAATAGATGACGACCGATTCTCAGACCTACCAAATATTAAATCGTACATAAAGTCTACTAACTATAGGTAGCTAAAATTATTATTTTTTACCTTCGGAGAAAGCTCGAACGGCATAAAGGTTCTATTTAGTTATTCATTTTAAACTATTCTTTCGATTTGATTTGAGAACGACGGGGGACACATCAAAGGAATAACAAAATTGTTGTTTTTATTTAATTCTGAGCATTTTCATATTTATTCACCTTTTAAACCTTCTCTGGACTTCTACAAATAATTCAAGACCAAAATTCAGACTAACGAACAGCAATTCATTTTTATATATATAGTTAACAAGTTAGAAAGGCTATTTCTGTTAATATTTCATTGGTATTTTAAAGATGCACTTTGGACTTTCCAGCCAGACTACACCTGGTAACAAGGCCATGCATTGTGAACAGCTGTAGATCATGAACTATCCAGGCTTGCTTGGAATGCAACGTTACGGACTTTATCATAAGACTGGCCCTCGTCTAGCCAAGATTGAATAACCTAGACCCCCTTGAACGACACGCCATTTTCGTAATTTGTCGCCAACATCCAGTCGCTTAAGAAATCTCTACTGGTAGAGCAAGAAGTGGAAAATTTCCATAAAAACAGTGCGTATATCCATAGACTTATTGCTGGGGCTTCAATAAATAAATACACATAATACGATTACATGACGTCATAAAAACAGAAGACAGAAAACATCTTTTTTGAAGTTATATTTCTTTAGGCGCGTTATGAAAAAATTATTAGAGTAAAATTTTAAGATGCGCGCGCATCACTATAACACAAAAGTAACAGAGTGAAGTTGGTTCCTAAAATTTGCGACATTCGTTATTTTTTTTTTTTTGGTTTCTTCTTCCATTATTAGAATAGACAAAGAGTTTAAGCCCGTACAGCCGTATTCGTTTTTTAATAATTAATGATCAAAGCCATCGTTGCAAGATTTTTACAATATTATTTTTTCTACAAACGTAGAATAGCACGAGGAATAAATAATTTTAAGGATTTTTGCTTTGTTAGGCCAAAGAAGTATAACTTCTTGCGTGCATACATAAGTACCCACACATTTTTTTTTACGATCACTTAACAACATAAACATGATGATACAATATTGTTGTAAGCATTTAAGAGAAGCATTAAATTATAATTGAAGCATAAAATCAACTTTCGTCGTTCTTTTATAAAATTTAAAGTTTTTTTTAATTAAAATTGCTATTTATGTCACGTGTTATTCTGAAATATCTATTGTTACCAAAAGGTACAGAGACGGAACGATCATTGAACCTTAGATGCAATACACAAAACCTCTTATAAAGTTTGATTTAGATTGAGACGAGCCGAACCCAGCATTTTGAATACAATTATCATGATTAGCCATCATGCTTACGTTATGCCATAAAATGGTTCGTCATGCTCGCTGAATGGCATTGCTTGCGGCGGCGTGGTGTGCCGTGTCCCTCAAATATGTGCGAAGGGAACGATGGCTGGTCCATACGCCAACAGGAGCCAGGTCGATCTGTTGTAGTTCAAAAATCTAGTTCTAGTGAAATTACTGGGCAAATGAGGTGACGAGCGCAAGTGCAGTGCTGCTCAGAATTTTTAGGTTTTTTAAGAATCCTGAGCGGCACTGCGTTGTAATGAGAAGGGAAGGGCGTATCATCTTTGGTATCATTAAGAAAGTCATTTATTTTATAGTAACCTTTAGCACACAAACGTTTTTTAACAAATCTTTTGAATAGCGTAATACTTTTGATTTGAACATTTTCTGGGATCTTATTGTAAAAGCATAAACATCGCCCCACAAAACATTTAGTAACTCGACTTAGCCGAGTAGTAGGCATTACAAGCTTATGTCTGTTCCTGGTGTTAACTTTATGGTTACTTATGACAGTTTCTAGCAAATAAATATCGGCAGCGTTGCCCCATAGCAATATACCATAGGACATAATACTATGGAAATAACTAAAGTAGTCGTACTAGTCGCGCCGTATCTATGTCAGTTAATTGTGTAATCTTTTTAACCGCGTATTCTGCAGAATTAAGTCTGTTCGCCAATCCTTCAATATGGGGTAATTGTAATTTGGAATCCAGAGTAATGCCAAGAAATATTTCAGATTCCACCGGTTTTATCACCTCTCTGTTTAGCTTAACACTTGCATCAACATTTTTGACATTTGGTACGGAAAATTTTATATATTTCGTTTTCGTGCTATATTATTTAAACACGACTCATATATATGTTCTTCTCATGACCTCAACTTTTTCGAATATAATATGGTAAATTCAGTAATCTAAATGAAATATTTGTAGTGATGATTCAAAAGGGCTTAGTTAAAGCCTAATTGAATATTTGACTTTGAATTGTAAGCGTCCCTTTTAATTTTCGAATCAGTTCAACAGTTCAGATCAGAATCATTTAAACATAGGATTTACTTTACTTAAGCTTACAAAGATCTTTCGAGAACGTCTGAACGATCAGTAAAAATCAATATTATTGAAGAAAATTAGCTAATATTACTAACGTTTTTCTTTTAAACGACGCTCTTGAAAACTGCATAATGAAATTCCCAAATATTACTGGACACTAACTAAACTAAAATTGTGCCTACGTCTTAGCCTTTTTCAAGATTCCAAATAAAATTTACTGAAGTAGGCGTTACTTTGTGGAAATCCATAATTATTCAAATGTTTTGAGTTTTCTTTAGTGTTAATTCCGCCAATATTTGTCTTTAAACAATTCGACTCGTCCTAAGGATGCGTCGTGTAGAGGCGAAACACGTGTCGAATTGTTTAAAGACAAATATTGGTGGAATTAACACTAAAGAAAACTGAAATCATTTGTATAGATTCCAAATATACCAAGATTCCAAAAAACTAAACTCCGCGTACATTGACTGCAGTAACAAAAGGAAATATCTGGCAGTGCCAGCTTTTGCTAAATTTTATAGCAGGCGTTATAAAGTATTCGAGAGAGAAGTATCTTTTGTTTTCATCATTTGAAATCTGTTTCGAAATCAGTTTTGGTAATAAAGAATTCCATGTATCTCATTGTATTGTAGCAAGTTTTGTCAATATTAAATTTCAGATCGTTTTGTTTCGCAAACATTGAAAACGTGCAAAGAGAAAACACATTCATAGTGTCATTGTTTGCGATAGATATGGTAACATAGATCTTGATAACTTTTAACTAGTTATATATTCCACCCACAATAAAAAAAAATAATGTATCGTAAAAAATAAATCATTATCTAAGGCCTATTATAATGTGAAAGATTATTTGAATGATAAAGATAGTTGTAATTAATGTTCTAAATTTTGTTAATGAATATTGTTATACTCATTTGAATGCTATTGTAACTTTTGTACTTCATCCTGACTTGCACTAAATAAATTATAAAGATTTACAGTGAATAAAGATTTTTTTGACTTTGGCTTTGAATATTATAATATAACCTTTTCATTATAATATTTCATTTTTACTTCACTGGACGTTTAACTATAAAAATCGTACAACAAAATAAATCCTTGAGTGATCCCGAGAGAAAGAGGTCTTCTTTCATTGATAAACAGGATTATTGGTAATAAGACGTATTCTCTTAAATAGGTGAATATTTGCGATAATTTTAACCCCCACATGCATCATGCAAAAGTGAGCCATTTTTGAGGTGTCAGGTTTCTTAGCTTTTTTAAAAATAAGGTCTACTGTGCAATAGCAAAAATTTATTAAAAATATAATTAAATTAATTCCTTAGATAAAATTATTTGAATAAATAAATCATCTTAGATAGAAATAGGATTATTAAGAAGGAATATAAATATATTGTATCCTATTTTTTTCTTCTGACTTATAAAAACAATTAAATACTCGTTATGTTACGTATCAATATTAAAACAACAATTACCAGTCCAAATTTAAAAATGCGACAAGAAAAGCGATACTATTTCAAGATTTTTTGCAGATTTTTTTCACCAAATTGATTGAAACAAAAAACTCGTAATCAAATTTGTCTTGCTAAACTAAACCAAAATAAAATAAGAGTAAACAGAACAAAAAGCCAACATCACGCGGTGTTCCCAAGCGGTCACCCATCTAAGTACTGACCGCGCCCGACGTTGCTTAACTTCGGTGATCGGACGAGAACCGGTGTATTCAACGTGGTATGGACGTTGGCAATGCATATTTCGAACATTATCAACCTATAATATTAACACCAATTAACTAAACCAAAATAAAATAAGAGTTAAATGAATAAAAAGCCAACAACTTTTAAAATTTATAGTTTTCAGATTTTTTCCCTGTACTTGTAGAGTAACGGCGGTTCCTAATATTCAATCTAACTCCGGTTTTGGCCTGCTTGAGATAAAAATCGTATTTATCGTTGACTTAACTGTCCAAATAAACTTATGGAGGGTAACTCACCTTATCCGTACAAGCTGTCTGTCAATGGGAGAAAGTACCTATAGCTTACCAGCGATAGCAGAAGTTTGTATGGAAATTGCAATTCACGCATCCCAATATAAGGCGATAAGAAGGACTTATCGGGTATATTGGGACAGCTTTAGATTATTGACAGCTAATTACTGACAGTGGAAGGTAGTAATTTATCTCTATCTGTAGATAGTGGGTATATTGGGAACGGCCGTAATACGGTATTACCTACTTGCGAAAGTATATAGTTCTAGGTTTACGTAAAATCCTTATAAATTTTAATGCCCTTAATCTCGAAATATACGTTTTGTACGATATAAATGGTCGTATCTTTTATTCACGTTAACTTAGTGGTTAGATTTTTTAACAGTTTAAAGATAATGTAGATCTGAGTATATCGTTTTAATTTCAACTCGATATCTCCACGTCTTCCTGACATAAAGGTTTGTGACAGACAGACAGATGGACGGACGGACATGAAAGTGATCTTATAAGGGTTCCGTTTTTTCCTTATGAGGTGCGGAACCCTAAAAATATAACACAGAGGACAAAATATTCAATTCTAACTGACTATGATTCTTCAATACGACTTATACCACTTACAAGAATACCGGATTTCAGAATTTTATCTTTGTCTTGAAATATGTAATCTTACTACTCGCCAAATTTCATGATTCCAGCTGACAATTATCCTCTAGTATTTGATTTACCTGCTTATTAAAATACTATAGTAGTAGGCTCTGTGTATGTTGTTAAGTTTTATTTAAGTTAAGGACTCTGCAAGTTAAATGTTGATGTTAATTTTAATTTCATCCCTCCTTGCATTTCTGAGAAGCATTGATTGAAAACAGTGACCCTTTAAATATGCATTTTGCTATCTTTAAGATGTATATTACTTTAAGAATCAAAAATCATAATATATTTTTGTGGCCAATGACCAGTAAAATAAAATATATACTAACAGACCCAGCAAACGTTATATTGCCAAATAAAGTAATATAAAAATATCGCGATACAAAAATAGGTGTTGATCAAAAAAGGGTGAAAATTGTAAGTTGCATGTATTTTTTAAATGCTGAATCAGAATAAACAAAATTAAAAAAATTGTCCAAATATTAAAAAAAAAAATTGTTAAGGGTGAAAACCCTTATCACTTAGGGATATGAAAAAATAGATAGTAGCCGATTCTCAGACCTACTGAATATGCATATAAAATTTGGTAAAAATCAGTAAAGCCGTTTCGGAGGAGTAAGGTAACTAACATTGTGACACGAGAATTTTATATACTTACTAGCTAACCCAGCAAACGTTGTATTGCCGATATTAAAATCGCGATACAAAAGTAACTGTCATCGTAGATGGGTGAAAATTTGAAGTTGTATGTATTTTTAATGCTGACTCTAATAATAGTAATCAAACAAATTAAAAAAAAATAAAAAAAAATCGTGTGCCCACCCTTAACATTTACGGGGGTTGAAAAATAGATGTTGTCCGATTCTCAGACCTACCCAATATGCACTCAAAATTTCATGAGAATCGGTCAAGCCGTTTCGGAGGAGTTCAATGTTTAACACCATGACACGAGAATTTTATATATTAGATAACTAATTGTCCTCACCGACGCGTGGCGACGTACTCCTTCATCAACGCAAAGAGTAACCTCTGCGGTTACACTCGAAATATTGAAATAGTTGAACGTCGCTCCGCTCTGAGCCCTTCAGGCGATGTAATAAAACCCACCTCTTACGAAGAGGTGAAGCTAATCATTAAGGAGCTTCACTCCAAGAAGGCCCCGGGGCCCGACACTATGAACAATAGGGTTCTTAAAATCCTACCCTCGACTCTTATTACTTTATTGGTTACCATTTTTAATATTCTATTGTCTAATAGCGCGTTCCCCGAACAATGGAAGGATTCCATTGTTATCGGTATCCCAAAACCCAATAAACCTAAAGCTAATCCGAGTAGCTATAGGCCTATTAGCTTAATTAACTCGATCGGGAAACTTTACGAAAGATTAATTCTCGCGCGTCTTAATCATTACATCGCGGAGCTTAACCTGATACCCGAAATACAGTTCGGATTCAGAACCGCTCACTCGTGTCCCCAGCAGGCTCACCGACTCACCGAGTACATTCTCATACGGCGTCAATTTCACGCTACCACGGCAGCCGTGTTTTTCGATGTCGCGAAGGCCTTCGACAAGGTATGGCACAACGGCTTAGTATTCAAGCTGTATCAACTGGGAGTGCCAGACAGGCTCGTGCGCATCATTCGAGCCTACCTTACCGATCGCTCCTTCCGATATCGAGTAGAGGGCACCCTATCCTCATCCAGACCCATCAGGTCTGGCGTGCCACAGGGTTCGGTCCTCTCTCCCACTCTTTTCTCGCTCTTCACGAGCGACATTCCCAAGTTTCCGAGTGTCCAGCTCGCTCAGTACGCTGACGACACGGCACTCTACTTCGGCTCAAACCGCTCAACCTTGAGCAAGAACATTAAAGTGCTTCAAGCCGCCGTCAATGAACTAGGCAACTGGTTCAGAAAATGGCGGATTGAAGTGAACCCCACCAAGAGTGCAGCGGTACTCTTCGGTAACGCGAATAGCATCCGCGCTAAAAAACAACCGACCGACGTTATTAAACTGTATGAAACACCCATACCGTGGGTGAAGGATTACAAATACTTAGGAGTCACGTTCAACAGCAATATGAACTTCAAGAAACATATTGATACGGTATGCAATAGAGCCCGATTTGTCCTCAGTCGCCTTTATCCACTTGTGTGTGGGCGATGCAAACTTCCGCTCAAACACAAAGTGACGCTGTACAAAACCATCGTACGGCCCATACTGTCATACGCAAGCGTCGTTTTCGCGCACACCCGACCGAGCTACTTACGTCGTTTGCAAGTAGTTCAAAATAAATTCACGCGCATGGCAACCGGAGCCCCGTGGTTCATCCGAAACGTTGACCTTCACCGCGACCTAGAGCTTCCGACAATAGCTCAACACTTTAAAGAGATCTCGCGACGCTTCTTTGACAAGGCGCCTAACCATCCCAACATCTTGGTTAGGAAGGCATGCGGGTACACCCCCCTTCACCATAGTCTCAACCCAATAAGACGTCCCAGACACGTAACGGTAGACCCGGATGACGACATCACCATCGCGAACGCGACACCCACACCAACACTGACACAGACACGCACACACCGCCTTCGCAGGCGTAGGCGCGGTCAACCACCGCAAACCACTGGCACTCGTCACTCTGACGATGGCCAGCGGCCCGCACCCTAGATACACCATTGCAACACATTGTTTTGATACCCGACGAGACGTTAGTCCTCGTCCTGTAATCGCTTCACTACACTCACTCACACACGGACTGACTGACGGACTGACATACACCACTTACACAATCACAAACACACTCCACAAACAGACACAAATATACATGCACACTAACATTTACACTACTTACATACATACAAACAAACATACACACAATCATAAACACATACATACACACTTACATACATTACACAAAACATCACCACACTCGCCGGCGAGTGTGCTCTTATCACCTTTTCATCTTCCATCTTCATTTCATCTTCATTTTCATTCTCTCTCCTTCCCACAAGCACACAGCCGGTCTGAGGTTCGAGTCTCCTTAGGAGACGCCCCGCGACTGTTGTTGCGTAGTCTTTGCGGCCTCCACGGCCCACGTCCTACTTCGCTGTGAAAGCCAGAGCTGCTAACAGCACAGAGGAGGTTTTAGTCGGTATGGGGTGTCCGCTTGCGCGGACACTCGAGTCCGACATATTACGCCCCGTTCCGGGGCGTAAATACGTAACAGTATTTCCTCCTCTCAAAAAAAAAAAAAAAAAAAACTCGAAATATTGCATATTAGTTCCTTGATTGACATCAGTGACTAATAGCTTAAACACATGGACGTATTTGATACGGCCGGACCATCGGATGGTCCGGCAAGCGCCTCGCACCAGTTGGTACGACATCGTACTCAGTACAGTGCTCCCAAATTAATAATGCATACAGATCTTCGCCACTTTTCGGCAATGGTCGTATTTCCCGACCGTCGGGAGACGATATCTATATAGAGTGGTAAAATGCATTACTTTTGCATAATTTAGTAGAATTATATTACAATAATAATAACAAGAGGGGTGTGTAATAGGAGCTCTATATAATTCCACATAGACTGAACACGAGCAGTTATATACTGAATACTTAAAGACGACTGACTGACCGGCTACCACAGCCGACCGCCCGATTTGTTTTCGTATTGTGAACACATGATTTCACTCCTATTTATATTGCACAAGGTGCAAAATGCAAGAGCATTGTTTAGGGCTCTTACGATTGAATGATTCGGGTGTTTCCGGGAATACGCCCATTAGCGAAGATCTGTTTGCATATTATTAATTTGGGAGCACTGTACTGTCCGGACGATAATAATATGAACCGCTATCAGATCACGTCCGATGATTCGGTCGTACCAAATCCGATCATGTGTTTAGGTTATTAGAAGGGATTCATCCATATAGTTTGTATAGAAGGTTGTCATTTTCAAAGTAAGATGCATGACATGCTATATCTACCTGTACCTTGACAATCGTATTCAATTCAAATAGCCTTGGCTTCAAATTGTTATTCTATTATTAATACCTATTTAAGAGTAGTCATTCTGATTCTGGTTAGATATAAATGTGCACATATATAACAAAAGTATTACGTTATTCAAAAGAATTGTTAAAAAACGTTTGTGTGGTAAAGGTTACTATAACATAAATGACTTTCTCAATGATACCACAGATTGAGAATGGAGTGACCGCCCTCAGGCTATTAAATAATAAGTTTAATTGTACAATATTACTTTGTAAACATATTTATTCTATGAAAAAAAAAACAGCCCGCTGAGTTTGTTGCGCCCATTCTTCTCAGGTCTGAGGCATTCATTTTGGAATGGGTGGTAGTTTTTTGACTTTCAATAAGTGATGTCACATCCTATTTTGAATAAAAATATTTGAATTTGAATTTGAATATCGTTGTTTGTGAAACTCAACCTCGAAGATGGCTTTGGCTGAGATTTATAAAGCGAGCTTAGACTCTGCTCAGACGTATCTAGACTCTAGAGAGTTAAGGCGAATACTTTTAAATAAACGCTTTGAGTGCGACCTAACCTTAAGCTTAAGACCACTATAACGACGACTTAGGAAACACTGAGACTATAAGTCGAACAAAAAGGATATCGACATTCTTGCGTCATCACAATTTCTGTTGTTCGACTTTTTAAATTTCGCGTATAATACAACTTGTCAGTTACGTTTATTAATAATAATAATAATTAACTATACTTTCGTCAGCATTCCACTTCACTTGAGATTTGTCTGTTCACCAGTCTTTTTGGCCAATATCCGAGTAAGGGACCATTCCATAAGTGAATGTGGCCTCGAGGAAGGGACTCTTGAATATATTATATTCTATTGCCCCAAATTGTCAGTTCCATTATATAACCTTCTAGCGAACGATATCCCTCGCCCCATTAAAATTCCTTTTCTTCTCACTTAATGGCATTTCCCTTACATTATTGATGCTTTACTAATTTATTTCCCGCAATAATATTAAATCGTAGTTTTTATCCTCCATACTTTCTACCCTTCTATTAGACATATTCCCACTTACATTCACACATTTCTACCTTCAATTTCAATAAAATACTAACAAGGTACTTAATAAATTAAGGGTGTTTATACTAACCGTACTAACTCTTGTTGCCTATTCTTCAGTTCACAAAAGGAAACCACAGCCATATCAACCAATCATTTATTTTTACTTAGTTCTTTCTGTATTTTTTTTTCTTTCTTTCTTTTATCAGCTAAATCGGCTGAATCGTCGACATCCAGTCGACTTCCTTTTGTAAAACTTTGTTTAATAATAATCGACATTTAACTGTGTTTAATAAAACGCGCGCTATACTTTTCTATTGGGCTATCTTAGCATAATCTCAGCTGTCAAATGACTTTAAATACCAAATCAAAGTGAGCCCAGCTGAGTTTTGCGAAAGTAAAGTCTCAGCAAAGTCTTAGTACGCGCTATAGATTTTAGCCTAAGATCGTCGCTGAGTTCAGCTATTTAGATCAGTAAGCATGGCTTGCCAGGTTGAGGGTCGCATCGTTTAATAAATATAAGCGGTGATAATGAATGTAGCACTGTTGTGCAATATATACTGTCACACTATGTCGACGCTGCGTCAGGTATGTTCTTGTTATTATAAACTAAACAGTTCTATAAAAAATAACTTTTTAATAATTAATGGTAGCTCTCTGTTTAAATACTAACTTTAATATATATAAAATTAATTGCTTGTCTTGATATTTTGTAAAAATAACAGCCTTATGAATTAAATAATTTTATTTTGTGGTTTTTGACTGAGACTTAACTGTCCTGGTAAAGTGGTAGTCATCTTGAACCGGCTAAGGGAGACTCGCTCGGTGATTGTAAAATAAGCCTCGCCTTAATTAAGTTATCACTGGTTTCATGTGCTCTTCCACAAACACCGTTATGTTCACTAAATGCTTGGTAAGAATATTTACATGGTGTTTTTAATTAAAACAAATTTTTATCGATCCGTTCCTCCCACTCGCGTATATTAATTTTTGCGGGAGTTTTACAAGTGAATAAATAGTTCATGTTATTATGCATAAAAGCAGTGCGACTTTTAATTTAAGAAATCGAATTAGATTTCCATGCAAAAAAAATAGAACTGTGGGTAATTTTATGGGATAAGTATACCACACTACATATTATTTATATTGTGTTTTTTTTACTTTACTACTAACATTTTCTTCAATGGCTTCGATCTAGTGAATAATATGTAACGTCATTATTACAATACCAACTGATGTATTATTATTATTGTAGTCAAATATATAATAGTTTTACAGTAAAATTATTAAAAAGTTAAGTTGGAGTCTTCCGGCTGATGATGAAAGTTGGACCACTTAAATTGTATTTAGCTCTTCATTTATATTGCTTACTGTGAGTTATGTATGATAATTTCAAAAAATAAGCCATCATTATCAATTATTATAATCTATTATTCAGGAGAGGACTCCGAAAAATATTTATTCAGGTATAAATTAAATTCCATTTGCAGAATTTTCTAGGACATATTTTATTATTAAAAAGAAATGGATATATTATGATAATTAAAAAAGCATTAATTTTATACAAAGGTACTCAGATTATTAGTAGTGGTTGTTCTTATTTATTAAACATATCATTTTATCAGCCCAGCGACAATCTCAATTCAGTACCTCCTTATAGTGCAGTACAATTTGACAGCAGTTATCTTTAGGATGCTGTTGCCACCGTTCTCACGACGCTGAGTAGTCAACAGCATCCTGAAAGAGTTGCTGTATCACAGTCATATTGTAAGAGTATACGCGGGACCAATGACGGTCACAGAATCGTCATTGACGCGGGACACTTGCCTAGTGTTTGTATACAAACCTATACATTTTCTGCTTTCCACACAAACCAAGACACAAGATTGATAAGTACTTGTGTGAGTTCAATATACTAATATCTAACATTAGATTTAATCTTGTATTCGATTGCATGCTAAATATCTGCTCTAAATATATACTTTTATCTAATTTCCAAGAAAGCGCTGGTGAAAATACTCAGTTTCCATAAAGGATATGCACTCTTGTCTTTCTTCTTCTGCAAATGCTCAGAGGCTTAGAACCTAGCTTCTATCTAGGAATCTAGATCAAATCAATATATTATTCAAATTCAAATGGTTTTATTCAAAATAGGATTCGAAACTTATTGAATGTCAAAAACCACCCATTCAAAATATACTGAAGAAGATCTGATAAGAACGGGCGCAATAAAAACTCGGCGCACCTTTTTTTATAAAAATATTGATTACAATGTAATATCGTTCAAGAAATATTTATAAATCATGAGCCTGAGGGTGTCCGCTTGATTCCCAGTCTGTGGTATCGTTAAGTAAATCATTTATGTTATATACCTTTCCCACACCAACGTTTTTTAACAATTCTTTGTTTTGTACATTTTCTGGGATCATATTGTAAAAGCATATACATCGCCCAATCAAAGACTTATTAACTAGAATTAACCGAGTTATAGACATAAAAACTTAATTTGTTCCTCGTGTTCAAATTGTGATTATCACAGTTTCTAGGAAATTCCTCAAAGTGCTTATGAACATATAGAACATTATCAAGAATTTGTTATGTTTGTAAAGTGATAACCCTCACTTCTAGGATCAATATACAAATAAAATTTGAAAACAACATTTTTTGAACGATGCGGGACTCGAACACACGACCTCTCGCGTTCTTTGCGAGTGCTCTGGCATCTGATCTAACCATTAGAGTGACGTATCGTCATAAAATCCAGTTTGCTTTGTTCAACTCTCAGGTTGTGGCTTCATCTACAGGATCTACTCTACAGTTGATAACCTGCTCAACCCCAATATTTGCATATTAGGAAATTGACTTGAGATGTCGCTCTTGCAAATCTAAACAATTTATTATGTTTTTAAATGTCATAAAATTTTGTTTTCAAATTTGAATATCAAGAATATTTTGAGAAGCAACAGTTAAAATGTTTATTTCTTTAAATTTTTCTCTCAATGATTCGTATATACTGAGAGAATATTTATCACAACAGAATATACAACATTGGTAGCTTCTATAATTAATAAGTTATATACAACTTGAGATAGAGGTCACACAATCACATCAATAACGTCTAGGTTTCAAGAGTAACAGGAAGCTGATGAAGGTTTTACTAAAGCCTTGTTACCGACCGGAAATAGTGTACATTTAGATTTTGTGTACAAGTAATATAATATCTATAATACCATTTCACCAAACCCCACATTTTATATCATTCAATAAATAATTATTAATAATAAAAATTCAAACATTCGGTACAATATAATACATTTATTAAATCAAAGATTTTTTAATTTTTTTTTATATAACGCTATTTATATAAATAATAATAAAATAAAACTAAAATAATCTAACAAAATTAATTAATTACAAATAGATAATATCATTAAGATCGCTATCGGCAGGTAAGGTGCCCATGAAGCTGGCAACGTTATCTCTTTGTATGGCCAAACTTATCCTTTGACAGAGGTACGTACCAGATCTTGGGTCACCTGTTAAATCGGTTAAACGCCTGGATAGCTCTTTTACGAGTTTTTGTGCCGATGAACCCCAAGGACCCATCGTCTCCACCCCAAAGGGAACAAATATGTATCCATCACCGAGTGATGCATATTTCCTCCGCTTTAGGTTTTCGGCAGATTCTGCCGCTGCACCTCCCGCTCTAGATGAATGTTCTATATGAGAGGGGGCTTGCGTGTCCGCACAAGTCGCATTCCACACCAGTGGCTTTCCACGATTCCAAGGAATCAACGTTATGCCATCAGGCCTCTTACCATCATCACGTGAAATTCCATTCGACTAATTAGATCAAATCAAATCAAATCAAAATCACTTTATTCATGTATGTAAAGGAAACTTATGTATGTCAAGAGTTTTTTCTTGATATAAATTCAGCCATTTGTTATGGTTGAGCTTTAGTGAGAAGAAGTGGCAAGAAACTCTTTAGCACTCTTTCAAATAAACATTTACAGCATCATCTTTCTACAAATTATTTTAATTACAATATATTATGTAAAATGATGCAAACGTCAAAATTCTCAAACGTCAAATACTCAACCTTCCTTCCCATGCCTTCACGAATCACGTAAATCAAAAAAAGTAAACGTAAATTAGTACGCAAAAACAAGAGTTATTGAGTACAAGATATGCATCAATCCACACACACCGTAAATAAATAAAGAAATTTGAATTTTATTATCGATTATAAGAATATCTTTAATTTTAAAAACAGAAGCAGAGTCTCTTGTAACAAGATTATTCTGCTACTATAAGTAGCATTACGAGCATGACGCATGGTCCAGCCGTCGTTACTCTCGACGCTATTTTAGGTAAGGGAACGACCCGAACCACGTCACCGCCACAAGCAGTGACATTTTAGCTAGCAATTTAATATTAATATTAATGCATAAAGGTTCAGACAAGAGCATAACTTCGGGACCACTTGATAATAGTTAATATTTTTTATGAAAATAAGGGACGAGACGAGCAGGACGTTGGGCTGATGGTAATTGATACGCCGTGCCCATTACAATGCAGTGCCGCTCAGGATTCTTGAAAAACCCAAAAAATTTTGAGCGGCACTACAATAATTGCGTTTCTCACCTTGGGACATAAGATATTAAGTCTCATTTGCCGAGTAATTTCACTAGCTAAGTTGCCCCTCGGACTTAAACACAATAATGTTAACACATTACTGCTTCACGGCAGAAATAGGCGCCGTTGTGGTACCTATAGTCTAGCCGGCATCCTGTGCAAAGGTGTCTACCACTGGTGCAAAGTAATTACTTAAAAGTAAATGAAAATAAAATGGAACATAACATACGCGCATAATTTGCAACGGATTTTGTTTTTATTTTCAGATTGTAATGTTCCTATGCATCGTAGTAGTTGCAAGTGCACTTCCGAGACCTGACAGCGCTGGTCATCCACTTCCACCTGGCCCAGGCATCTCCTACGGTACGTCAGCTGTACAATAGCTTTCTTTATAAATATTAATGCTATCCATTATCAAATTTACTCCTTGTTAATCTCGGTAACATCTAAATCTCTTCTTTTCTTAACATATGTATGTTCAAGTAACATAACGAACAACTGGTACAGTATTATTTCTTTCAATTAACTGCCGTTTTCATTAACCTATACATCCTTAGTTTAACATACAAGAGTAAGACAAATCTATCCTTTTACGCTTACTTACACTTCAATAACCTATCGACAGCATTGGACTATAACTATTCTGGACAAAACTATGGATAGATAAGATCTTGTCATTAAACGGTGACAGCAATGAATCCGTAACTAGAGATACGTTATTGAAAACGGCCGTTAGCCTCTTTATTGACGACTGATACAGCCGAATGGTTAGTGACCCTGACTACTAAGCTAGAGGTCCCGGGTTCGAATCCCGGTAAGTGCAATCATTTATATGAAGTTAGTTTTCGAGTCGTGAATGTTTATATGTATTTATGTATGTTTATGTAAGTATATTGTAATAAATATATCGTTGTCTTGTACCCATAGTATAGGCTATGCCTAGTTTGGGGCAAAACAATTTGTGTAAGAGTGTGTCAATATTATTATTATTATATTAATTTAAAAAAGCAAAAAAAGTTAAAATTCGCTCAAAAGGTTTTTAAACTTAACACTACGGGATTTGAAAAATAAATCAATTGTTTTTAAATCATTGAATCAAATTAATGTTACTTAAATCCCATACCAAGCTTTCTTTTAGGTTTCCGTACCCAAAAATGGCCTGGAACCTACTAAGATGCTTCACATGCTGCAAATATTTAATAAAAAGAATGCAAATGATTTTCATGGCACTTCTTTTCATTTAAGGGCAATTTTGTTTCGAAGTGATAGTTAGTGGTAATTTTATCACTAACTAATGTAGTTATTATATTAGTATACTACTGACCTGGCAAACGTTGTTTTGCCATATAAAATGATATATGTAAACCTTCCTTGAGCTTCAACGAATCTATTACAAAAGATTTCATTGAGATCGAGCGAATAGTTTAGGTGTTATTAGGGAACATACAAACATATATTCTCTTTTATATATATAGACTAGTGGACCCAACAGACGTTGTCCTGTACACATGTTTTAAATTTGAAAAATCGGTCCAGCCGTTAGGAGCAGTTCACTAACATACACATGAGCAGGAGAATTATATTATATATGGGCGGAATTGAGAATCTAAACCAATCTCAAATTCACTGAAACAAACAAAAAAGTCATCAAAATCAGTCCAGCCGTTTAGGAGGTAGTTTAATTGTGAATCTAAACCATTTTCGAATCCACCTGAAGACACACACCAATCTCAAATTCACTGGAACACACAAAAATATCATCAAAATCGGTCCAGCCGTTTAGGAGGTAGTTCAATTGTGAATCTAAACCATTCTCGAATCCACCTGAATACACACAGAAAGTTTCATTAGAATCGGTCCAGCCATCTAGGAGGAGTTCAGTGACATACACACGCACACAAGAATTATATATATAAAGATTAATTTTGTGTATGACATTTTGACATTTGACTTTTGATATTTGTAACTGAATAAATTTGATTTAAGAGTCTATCAGCTGACTGAAACATTTAAAGATTTAAAAGTTTATTACGCACCTAGGGAGAAAAGTAGGTCATTCTCACCCGCGGAATATTGACCATAGAAATTGATCATAGAAAAGTTGTCTTGCCGGGAGAGAATTGGCCACTTTTCTCCCTTGTACTAGGATTAGGGTTTTTTTTTATGGAATAGGAGGACAAACGAGCGTACGGGTCACCTGTTGTTAAGTGATCACCGCCGCCCAAAATCTCTTGCAACACAAGAGGAATCACGGCAGCGTTGCCGGCCTTTAAGGAAGCTTATTAAGTATTTAACACGCTCATCCGTAGGTGCTTAGTCAAAAATGTATAATTTTTATTGTATTTGACCGCAAGTACTCTCTGGGTTCCAGGTGGAATCCCCTACGGCAGTGTCAGTGGTGACGTTGCAGCCTCGTTGAACAGACAAGCCTCCATCCCAGGCCTGAGCTACCTCCATACTAACGACCACAGACTGCACAATATCGAACAATATTTATAAAATCGCAAACAACCAATATTGATTCATATGTTTTAGGCACGTTTGGAAAATGAAAAGGCATAAAAGGCATTTATTTTCTCAAAATTGATTCCTTTAGAATTCTTTTTGATGTCATTTCTTATACTACTAGATACTACTACCGCTTTGGAAACAAATGGCGCTCTGAGAGAGAAGAAGCGGCGCAAGAAACTCTCCCAGCATTCTTTTTTTTGCGCTCTTTTCAATAAAAATATACAATATTGTACAGTCATTTCTATCGCTATAAAATAATCACAATCTAGTCCCAGGCTGTCCGATCATTTAGATATTCAGCAGTGGAGTAATAGGATTTACGACAGAGCCATTTTTTTATAAAACATTTAAATTTATTTATATATAATGCCTGAACAGTGGCTGGGACTTTATTGTAGAAGTGTATACATTTACCCTTAAAGCTATTATGTATCTTATGAAGCCTACTAGAATTATTGTTATATATAACTTAAAGTAAATATCATAATTTCCTATTATGTTAGAACTATTTAATAATAACTTAAGTCATTTATCTAAATAAATTTTTTGTATCTATTGATAAAATCATGAGTCCGCGTTCTATTTTTATTTAGTTGATTGACTGTTAGAATTGCTGAAGGTGTTGGTTTTTCGAAGAGACGAGCAACTGATGGTACTAAATAATACGCCCTGCCCATTAAAATTGACCAAGTTAGCTGTACAAAAATAATATGAAAGTATGACTATCTCCACTATGACTTAACATCGATCAGTCAACAAACGTACAATGACTTGAATTTAAAGAATAATGTAAATACACCAGTAGGCTTCTTTGCATAGGATGCCGGCTAGATTATGGGTACCACAACGGCGCCTATTTCTGACGTGAAGCAATAATGTGTATACATTACTGTGTTTCGGACGGAAGGGCGCCGTAGCTAGTGAAATTACTGGGAAAATGAGACTTAATATCTTAGGTCTCAAGGTAACGAGCGCAGTTGTACTGCCGCTCAGAATTTTTGGGTTTTACAAGAATCCTGAACGGCTCTGCATTGTAATGGGCGTGTCAATTACCATCAGCTGAACGTCCTGCTCAACTCGTCCCTTATTTTCATTAAAACAAATAGTCTAGTGCAACACCAGAAAAATGACAACAACTTATCTGTCCTGTAGTAAATTGTAATCTTTGTCCTAGGCACACATTAGTCCATTCTATCGTTACGACGCGACGCATATTATGTTTATGTATATTTATTGTTATACGAAGTACATTCCTTAACTATTTACACATTTTTGCATCCTTTAGAACCATTATATTGTAGTATTCCTGAGTGACGTCTTGAATGGTCTCTTGGTATTGCCTCTTCAGTGTGTTTTATTCGTGTATCTCTCAGCTCAGGTCAGACTGTATTTTGGATGCGTTATTATTAGTTTTCTATTTGAGGCCTTTTTTAATGGAATATGAGGACAAACGAGCGTACGGGTCACCTGGTGTTATGTGATCACCACCACCCACATTATCTTGCAACACCTGAGGAATCACAGCAGTGTTGCCGGCCTTTAAGGAAGGTGTACGCGCTTTTTTTGAAGGTAACCATGTCGTATCGTCCCGGAAACACCGCACAAGGAAGCTCATTCCACAGCTTTGTAGTACGTGAAAGAAACCTCCTTGAAAACCGCACTGTGGAGGACCGCCACACATCCAGATGGTGGGGATGATATCCTAACTTGTGGCGTGTCGTGCGAAGGTGGAATTTGGCGGCAGGAATCAGATTAAATAGCTCTTCGGAACACTCCCGTGATAAATGCGGTAAGACACACAATGAAGCAACGTCTCTACGAAACGCCCCAACAATTCGAGCTGCCTTCGAAAACTCATCCACTCACTCGTTATCTTAACGGAATATGAGTACGTGTTTGTGTATGTCGATGAAAGGCGACAATGGTGCGAGGACTTTCATCGCAATTATTATCCAAAACTCTAGGATGTATGTATGTACACACGAGTTTGCTGACACTGTCCTATAGTTTTCAAGCGTTGCAGCTTAATATTCCGATTTAGCAAAAAGTTAAGGAACCACTTTCTTACCAACACTTCAGCTTTTATTAACTTTCGCAGTCAAATCTTCAAAGTCAAATCAAATACGATACGACTTAGGGACCTTCAAGAAAAAAACATGCTCCCACCTAAAAGGCCGGCAACGAATTTATTGACACCTATTGTTGCGGATGTCCTTGGGCGGTTGCCTCACCTCCCCGTGAGCCTCTTGCCCGATTGCAGCCTCTAATATAAAAAAAAAACGCTATTCAATTAACATAAAAAGCGCTTTTAGAATAGTCACTACAAAAATTTCTTTTAAATTAGTGAATTTACCGCAACTGTTCGCAAAAAAAGTGAGCACGTCAGAATTACATAAAAGAAACTCAACGGCCACTCTTTTCAATCAAATAGAGTATTTTACAACGGCTGTATTATACAAAACAAATTAATTTTTGAGGTGCTGCATCCAATATATGAATTGATTTTAAAAAATACAAATTATTTCATAAAAAGTAATAAAGAATAAACTGTATAAATATAAATTGTTATATTTTGGATGCATCAACCCTTAGAGCTTGAATTCATTGTTTGTCTAAGAATTTTTTGTGAACATGATGGTTCTTCAAAAAAAAATCCCCAACCCGTCCCTTTCAATTGACTTTTTCTTTCAGAATCAATGCAATATGCTTGAATATATAAGGTGACGTCACCTGTGACTGTCCTTCGTTATATTTTTTACGGCTCTACATCTTTTTCATCATGCAGTATTTCTCGAGTGCTTCCGAATTTTCAAGCGTACAAGCACGGACGAGTAAAAAAAGAAGGACTCCGCGCCGTGATATTAGCAAGTAAAGCACCGTTATGCTAGTGTGTGTGCAGTTACGGGGATACTAGTTACACAATTTGTTCTCCCTTAAATAATCATATATGGCCACAAATACTTATATAGTATCGTTTTTTCACAACGCACGACGGCATTTTTAAAATATTTTATTTAGACGCAAACTGATCTGTCACAGACGATGACAATTCTCATAATGGCCGCCTATCGGCCTGTAGTGCAAGTGTGTGCGTGGAGTTATGTATTTACACCTTAATCGGCTTGTTTTGGTGCTACACTGTTATGTAAGATGACACGGAGTCCTTATTTTTTTACTAGTTCGTGTGTACATGCAAGATTTTAGCACTTGGCTCATATCAATACTAAATATAGTATGACGTTTTAATCAATTCTCGTATTATTAATATTAGTTACGGTAACAGCAGTTTGGCGACTTAATAATCGTCACACAGGTGATCACGTCCACATCTAAATGGAGCTTCATTACCAAATGGCCATTGGGCAACTGAAGACTTTGGAAACTTCTTGTTGACTTTGAACCTCAGCGAAGAACTTAAAAAATTATGGTGCAAATATTTTCTCGAGTTAAGTAGCACTGACGCGTGTTCAAATATCGTAGTTGTTTTTTTTTTAAATAATCCCTACGAATATTATAAATGAGAATGTAAGTTTGTTTGTTACGCTTTTACGCCGGACCTACTGAACCGATTTTTATGAAATTTGGTACAGCGATAGAAAGGACATAGGCTACATTTTATCCCAGAGAATTCCATGGTTCCCGCGGGATTTGTGTGAAAATTCACGTCGATGAGCTATGACTATACCAATAGAAGGTTTCCTCGAAATAAAATTCATAATATAATATGTTGGGAACGGGAGCGAAAACGGGAACCGGAACTGGAATAGGACATGAGATTACTCTTCAATTCCATACTTGCTTATTATTTTTATAAACCCTTTATCTACGCGGACGAAGTCGCGGGCATCAGCTAGTTGTATTAGAAATGTCTAGTCCAGTTACTTTCAGTAGAATAGAATAGAATAGAATAGAAACACTTTATTAACAGTAAATAATTGATACTACACGTGTTCTAAAGTAAACACTATTAAAGGATTAAAACGCGTGTACTTGTAGACTGCAGATAAAATGAGTCAAAGATAGTATTTTACTCATTTCATCTGCAGTCCCCCTGAAATCGAGATCTGGAAAGGTCTTGAAACGTCTGGTTAATTAAAATAAAAAGTGTTTTATTTAAATGTGTAAGACTCGCGTTAATCAAAGAAAAATATTATACACGTGTTTGCTTTTTTTTATGAAAATAAGGACGAGACGTGTAGTACGTTCAGCTGATGGTAATTGATACGCCCTACCCATTACAATGCAGTGCCACTCAGGATTCTTGAAAAACCCAAAAATTCAGAGTGGCACATCAATTGCGCTCGTCACCTTGAAACTAGCTAGCACTAGCACACTAATTTTATACCGAAACACAATAATGTTTACACATTACTACTTCACTGTAGAAATAGGCGCCGTTGTATTACCCATAATCTAGCCGGCTTCTTGTGCAAAGGAATCTCCCCCCTGGCGCTTGTATAATTATTTACTGCAATAACTGTAATTGTGTAACCTAACCTAACCTAACCTAACCTAACCTAACCTATACTGTAAGTGTATTTTGCGGAAATCCGAAAAAAATCAAAATCTGGCACGAGACTCAGAGTCTCGTTTTGGCGAGACAACACGTCCTGAGGATGCCTCGTGTAGAGGCGAAACACGTGTTGAATTGTTTTAAAAACAAATATTGGCGGAATTAACACTAATGAAAACTTAGATCATTTGTATAATATTTTTGAAATCCAAGGTAACTTAAGAAGGTTAGAATGCAACACAGTAATAACAGTTAATTATTAAACAGCCAACTATTATTTGTGGTGAGTCTGGCGTGACCATAGAGCTATCCACTGGCTTGTGTCACAGTTGCGACAGCAGAATAATTAATCTGGGGGTAGACTCTTATAAGTGTCGAAACCAAAAGCAAATTAGAATCTTGGATCATTACGATTAGACTCTAGACGAGAGAATGTCGCAAACGCCAGAAAATTTTAGGAACCATTTTCACCCTGGCCTGGGCAGGGCGTATCAATTACTATCAGCTGAACGTCCCATCCAACATCCCTAATTTTCATAGAAAATCATAAAAAAAACCCTGTTACTTTTGTGTTACAGTGATGCGCGCGCATATTAAAATTTCTCTGTCATCATATTTTTTTCATTACGCACCTAAGGAAGTATAACTTCAAAAATATATTCAATTTTTTTTTCTTATTTTTAACTACAAAACACCTTAAAATTTTTGTATGTTTATAAATACTTATTTAATCATTTTTATGGGAATACTAACTGACCCAGAAAACGTTGTATTGCCGATATAAAAATCGCGATGCAAAAGTAACTGTTGATCGTGGATGGGTGAAAAATTTAAGTTGTATGTATTTTTTAATGCTGACTCATAATCAAACAAATTTAAAAAAAATTAAAAAAAAAATTGGCGTGGACCAACATTTAGGGGGATGAAAAATAGATGTTGTCCAATTCTCAGACCTACCCAATATGCACTCAAAATTTCATGGGAATCGTACAAGCCGTTTCGAAGGAGTTTAACTACAAACACCGCAACATGAGAATTTTATATATATCTACATAGGTATAAGTCCAATGTATATAAAACTTTTCATTCTTTCAAACTTGGTCTATGAGAAACAAATCTATGTTACATACAGCAGGACTTAATACGTAAGTGTCGATCCCTACTCTGTGGTAGAACTGAATAACATATTCTGTTCTCATCGTCGGATTCATTGAGGAATTACTGACGCACCGAAATTCTATTATCCACTTCTTGGATACACAAAATAATTCACAGCATTATTACCTTTATTGCGATAGTGATAGGTACAATTATTGGTTCTTCGAATTCTTATTACCAAATAATACTTTTAATTCACAACACGAACTGCAAAGTTATGTTGACCTGACGTTTATGTGGCATTAGAATTTCATAACATCCATTGATGACGAACTTGAACGAAACAATAACGGTTTGTGTGTCTCTGTGTGAATTTGGCAGGAATTATTTGAGCATTGTTAATAAAATAATGGAATCAGTACGCGTGTAAAAGCTTCTCATAGATTCAAATTCAAATTCAAATATTTTTATTCAAAATAGGTTGTGACATCACTTATTGAAAGTCAAAAAACTACCACCCATTCCAAAATGAATGCGCAACAAACTCAGCATATTGTACAATTAAACTTATTATTTAATAGCCTGAGGGCGGTGACTCCATTCCCAATCTGTGGTATCATTAAGAAAGTCATTTATGTTATAGTAACCTTTACCACACAAACGTTTTTTAACAATTCTTTTGAATAACGTAGTACATTTGTTTTGAACATTTTCTGGGATCTTGTTGTAAAAGCATATACATCGCCCCAGAAAAGACATACTAACTCGACTTAGCCGAGTAGTAGGCATCATCAGTTTATGTCTGTTCAGTATTTGTACTCCCAAGCCTTTGTGGGAGGCTACATTGCACAGGATGCTGGCTAGATTATGGATACCACAACAGCGCCTATTTCTGCCATGAAGCAGTAATGTGTAAGCATTATTGGATTTCGGTTTGTTTCTTTTTGTTTGGAATGAGTGGTAGTTTTTGACTTTCAATAAGTGATTTTATATTTTGTATAAAAATATTTGAATTTATACGTCTGGATACACAACCGATAAAAACAGGCCAGGTTTATTAGTTTAGTGTGCATGACAGGCTACGTCTTACACTCGCGATTGTGTTAGTGTGAGTGCATTGCTCAAAATATAGGTTAATTCTAAACTCATTTTTTTCGATGTGTTCTCAACTATCATAGTCTATCTAGACATAAAAGATCTAAGTACGTAGGTTTATTCGATACCTTATAAGATCGGCAACGCTCTTGTGATTCCTCTGGTGTTACACGAGAATCAAATCAAATCAAATCAAATCAAAATCACTTTATTCATGTAAGTCACGGAAATGACACAGAATATAGGCTCTGGTGATCAGGTGACCCAGGCATAAAAGGCATTTATTTTCTCAAAATTGATTACTTTACAATTTTTTTTTGATGTCATTTCTAATATACTAGATACTATTACCGCTTCGGAAACAAATGGCGCTCTGAGAGAGATTCTTCTCTGCGCGGCGCAAGAAACTCTCCCAGCCTCTCCCATTTATTTGGCGCGCTTTTTAATAAAAATATACAATATTGTATTGTCATTGCTATTGCTATAAGATAATCATAATCTAGTCCCAGGCTGTCCGATCACTTAGATATTCAGATGAGGAGAAGTAGGATTTACGACAGAGCCACTTTTTAATAAAATAATGATACTGCCTGAACTGTGACTGGGACTTTATTATAAAAGTGTATACATTTACCCTTAAAGCTATCATGTATCTTATAAAGCCTACTAGAATTAGTTACAAGCAATCCCGTATTTCTAGTGTTATAATAATGAAAATCACCATTAAGAGCAAAAAGGTGACGGTTTGTCCCCATCTTCCATAAGATAAATGATGTGGAAGCAATGTGTGTTTCGCTTTTGTGGTTTGTTGGACTAAACAACTTATCTCTCAAAATGACAAGCGTAATTATCGGTGATGCCGATCAGAATAAAAACCTATAGTTATTCAAGAACCCTGATCCTCACTGCATTGTGACGGGCAGGAGTATTGCTTACCATCAGGTAAAATTCTCGCTCGTCACTTTGGAGGCGCCCAGTGCCCTGGTCTTGAATGATAGAGATGAGATGAGATGAGATCTTAGCGTCCAATTAAAGAGTAGACTGTAATTAATATATTTAATTTGTGAAGTTAAATTTACAAAGGTAATATTACGTTAACACGACAGTCCGTTCGTATCAAAAGTGACGGCTCTCTGCTACGCGACCGTATCGTATCCAAAACCGGTCTGTCCACGCGACCGTCTTAATTCGGCCGCTTAACACAGCGACTGTGTCGCTAACACACTTCGATTCATAAAACAAACAAACACTGAAATTAGATAATTTATTATTCTAGATAGAGTCTCTTGTTGATAGACAACCGATAAAAACAGGCCAGGAATATTAGTTGAGTGTGCATGAGAAGCTACGACTTACACTCGCGATTTGTATGGCACTTTGTGTTAGTGTGCATCACTGACCTTTACTATATACCACTGGAGTGGCGGCTGTCAAAGTGCTTTTGAGCCTGTTATGATATCCGCCATTTTGGCGCTGTTGGCCATGTAGCGAGAGTTTGTCGTATTAAAACTAGTGATGACAACCTCAGTAAGCAACGATATATGGTGGGAATCTATTTACAAAAAAAATTGTGTACTTTATTACGTTGATTCGTGAGGTATAAATAACACGGATAACGATCGAAATTAATTAGAAATGCAAAAATACATAAGAGTATTGAACATTCCTTAACAGCCATTAGTATTATACGTCAAAATAAGTTCTCTGGACGCTCGCGAGTGTCGCTTCAAATAGGCACAAAAAATTTCCTTCAAAGATATGGAACAGCCTGACCAGTGGTCAGTGGTGTGCCTGAATTGGCCAAAATAGAGGTTAGTTCTAAACTTAATTTTTCGACTTTTTCACAGCTGTCTTACGACCGATCCCAATATTCAGTCTATCTCTTACTTGAGATAAAAATCGAAACAATTGTTGACTTTTCTGTCCCAATAAACTTATGGACGGTAACTGACCTTATCCGTACACGGTGTCTGTCAATGGGACGACGTTTAGCTCACCAGCGATAGAAGTTTGTATGGAAATTGCAATTAACGCGTCCCAATATAAGGTGATAAGAATGACTTATCGGGTATATTGGGACAGCTTCAGATTATTGACAGATAATTACTGACAGTAGAAGGTAGTAATGTATCTCTATCTGTAGATAGTATATTGGGAACGGCCGTACGTCTATCTAGACGAATAAATGATCGAAGCACTGAAACTTTTGATTTAATAATACAAGCCTTATATCTCCTAAATCTACTTGTAAAATGTCTTCGAAGTATGTCCGTCACTGTATTTTAACGTTGTGTTAACAACAGAGAAGGGTCAAGGTTGCAGGCATAATAGCATTAAATTGGATTTAATGGCAGATGTGATTGATAATTAATCGCGGAAGGAAGTGGTATCAGGCAGGATGGCTTTGATAATGACGGGCCTTAGTACCAGTTACTTGACATCCGTTGTGATGATTCTCATTGTTATTAAGTTATTTAATTTGCTAAACTGAACTAAGGATTTTTATTATAATATAAGATTAGTTGACAAACCATTGTATGGATATTTTTCAATAGTATTTTAATATCAGTTAGGGTGGCACCATCGGTAATCAATTGAAAAGTGAGATTCACCGCTTGCAGGCTCCTTTGCACGGGATGCCGGCTAGATGACGGGTTCCACAACGTCGCCTATTTCTACCATGAAGCAGTAATGTGTAAACATTATTGAGTTTCCGTCGGAAGGGCGCCGTAGCTAGTGAAATTACTGGGCAAATGAGACTTAACATCTTATGTCTCAAGGTAACGAGCGCGATTGTAGTGCCGCTAAGAATATTTGGGGTTTTTCAAGAATCCTGAGCGGCACTGAATTGAAATGGGCAGGGCGTACCATTTACCATCAGCTGAATGTCCTGCTCGTCTCGTCCCTTATTTTCAAATAAATGAATTGATTTTTTTATACTGACACTCAACTAACTTCAGTTCAGTAATGTAAGAACTGGTCGGGTTCATTTTTCAGGTTCGACATTAATTTGTCAATCTTCCGAGAAATAAACGCAGTCAATGGACCACATAACATCACCAAAGATGTGCCGATCTACTAAATATCGAACTAATAAATAATACAAAATTTTAAACAATATTCTTTTATTTTCCACCTCGCTGAAAGCTTAATTTTAGTTCCCGCCCCCTGGTGGTGCCCCACAAAAGTGGCCGACTCCCTCCTGGCCAGACGACACTAATACGCATTCGACTATATCACTCTTTCTCCCGATTACCTAGCAATAAGTTTATTATATTTTTATTAATTTTGAAAGAACGCCTAATAGTGAATTAGACGGAGAAGAAATAGTTAGTAATTTATACCAAGAAGGACTTTCTACGAAATCTCGAAGTACTTACGAAAGACGATACAATGAATTTATATCTTGGAATAAATAGAATAAAATCAATTTTTTACAAAGAATTTTTTCTCCAACCCCCGCCGGGGCTTCGCCTCTGGAACCTGGACATTGCAACCCGCCATTGTGATTATTTATATTTTATATTCCGCCGATGAGAATGACCTACTTTTCTCCCTAGGTGCGTAATATACTCTTTTATCGTATAACATATAAAGCACTTAAATAACTTTTCTTTAAAGTGTAATTAATTATTTTACATAAATTCCTTCAACATTGATACAAAATTAACTTTTACCCAAAACCTTGTATAGTTACTTGTACGTGCGGTGTCCTTGCAAATTCAGCAACACTAATGGAATGTTTCCCATAGAGGCATGGCGAATAATGACATGGGGGTCATTGGCACCAAGTAATGGTAAGACAGGTGCTCACTCAGCCGTCTCCTCTAGGACACAGTAGAGTTATATAACGTTTGTGTCCTCTCGATGTCACCAGTGCTAAAGTGGCTCCGGTACCTACACTATGGCTTTCAAAGTAAGTAGCTCAAACATTGAATATTTTTAGTAGAATAAGAATGTAAATTAGATAATCAGAGATTTTTAATTTACGCTTATGACAATTGTTGTAAATAATACATTACTTTAAATATTACTATAATGATAACATTGACAATGATGCTCTAATTCTTGAGCGTAAATTAATTTAATTAAAAAAATCCTTTGAATGATTTAGAGTTCAAATTTATAGATTTTTATTTAAGTAATATTAGATACACTAAAAATGTTACACAAATCATTAATTAATTATTCTAAACTTTAACAATATAAATTTGCAAATTTAATACAAAACAACTGAAAAATTTATTACAAAAAATCAGACATTTTAATTTAATATATAGAATATTTACAGTTGTAAAATCTGCATACACTTTGAATACATATAATATTATAAAAGTTTATATAAACACATTAAAGAAAATTGTCCCCATGAAAACATGTTCTAAAAAAAATACGAAACGTCGGGTTAAATAGAATATTAATAAAAGGCTAACTTTACGCAAAAACCTAATGTAAAAAAAAAGTTTCAATTACACGTAATTAAATCATTAAAAAGTTTTTTTTTTTTTAAATTTGTTTGATTATGAGTCAGCATTAAAAAATACATACAACTTCAAATTTTCACCCATCTACGATCAACAGTTACTTTTGTATCGCGATTTTAATATCGGCCATGCAAAGTTTGCTGGGTCAGCTATATTTTTATAAAACAACAGGCTCCCATAAATTATTTAGATTTGAAAGAGCGACATCTCAATTCAATTTCCTAATATGCAATTATTGGGGTTGAGCACGTAATTAACTGTAAAGTAGATCCTGTAGATGGAGCCAACGTGAGAGTTGAACATAAACACATCAAGATTTTAGGGTTATGCGGGTTGGCTTAGTTGGTAGAGCGCTGGAAAGTTACCCGAGAGGCGAGTCAAAAGTTATAATGACCACTTTGAAAAAGTTGAGCTCAATGAGAAGAAGTAGCAAGAAACTCGCAGCCACTATTTTAAACATTTAAGGCTTTATCGTTCTACAATTTATTTTAATAACAATATATATTAGTATATATATAGTAATATAAGTATATATATATTATATATAGTAATGCAACAAATATAGCTAAGTGTCATGAGTTGCACGAGTAAGTTGAAACATATTACTTATCTTATAATATCTTCTTAATATATATAAATTACGTGACACGTTGTTTGTCCACGATGGACTCCTAAACTAATGAACGGATTTTAATTGGGATTACTGCATGGAGTGCAGTTTAGTCCAACTTGAGAGATAGGATAGTTTTTCTTTTGATTTGGGACCCATAATTATTTTTATTTGCAATATTTGTTTTGTATGGACATATTTTCTATAAGAGAAGTTTTTGACGCACGGTTTGGCAGTTCTGATGTGATAAAATTTCGTTTCAACAACAGTTTCTAAAATATATGATTGACGAATTCATAAAAACAGTTTATTATTTACTAGCTGACCCGGCAAACGTTGTTTTGCCATATAAAGTATAATTCACGCGATAGTTTTATAAGTAGTAAAATATTGCCTATATTATAGCCTGTACATCATTTTGTTCTATTGTCAATAGTTTTTGCAGCGCACGCCAAAATAGGTTTTCGATTTTACACCTTGTGTTACAAAATAGCAATTTTATTACGGATCCCTAATTTTGAAAATAAAAAAACACTATAGCCTATAGCCTTCCTCAATAAATGGACTACCCAACACTGAAAGAATCATTCAAATCGGACCAGTAGTACCAGAGATTAGCGCGTTCAAACAAACAAACAAACAAACACTGCAGCTTTATAATATTAGTATAGATTATGTACAGAACAACGTCTGTCGGGTCAGCTATTATAATATAATAATTTGTAATGTTTGACTTACATATTAGTTACAACTTAAACTAGAAAAATATATTTTATCTAAATTAATACAATAAATTACGATGTACACTTACCCCCTTATTCATAATGGTCTGCGAACTTTAAACAGCCGCTTAGGAGTGTTTTTTCTCATTCTGACTTAGGTCAATAGAAGAAGACAGAGTGAGAATTAGCAATGCGATCTACGATCAACAGTTACTTTTGTATCGCGATTTTAATATCGGAAATACAACGTTTGCTGGGTCAGCTAGTAATTTATAATATTACATTATGGCGACTGGCGACAGAATATATTATTGTTTATTAATTAAAACTATGTAGCATATCGAATATCGATTTGTTTCTAATTCCCAATATAGACAATGGTATTTTGCTTACATCAGTAAAAGATATTAAACGTATGCACAGGGGGTTAGTTCTAAGCTCAATTTTTTTCGACGTTTTCACAGCTGTCATAATCTATCTAGACGTATAAATGATCTATAAAGCACACAATATTTTGTTTCGCCTGACATCGTTCTAATTACGTGACACGTTGTTTGTCCACGATAGACTCCTAAACGAATGAACGGATTTAAATGGGGATTACTTCATGGAGTGCAGTTTAGTCCAACTTGAGGGATAGGATAGTTTATATTTCGATTTGGGACCCATAATTATTTTTATTTCCAATTTTTGTTTTGTATGGACATATTTTCTGTGAGAGAATTTGTTGACGTACGTTTTGACAGTTCTGCTGTGAAACAATTTCATTATAACAACAAGGAGCATACGTTACGAAATAATTCTTGATGTTATGAAATATTATTGGCAAATTCCTATAAAACAGTATTTTTTTATTATCTACAGAACAACGTCTGTCGTGTCAGCTAGTATATTATGTTTTCTGAACTTGTCAGCTTCACGTTCTATACGAGTTTTATCTTTAATTCTCGATTACCAGGCAATATTCAAAAAAATCCTGTGTTTGATGTAATTAATACGCATTTATTCAAAAATTGTTATTTGATTTGTATTTTGGTGTCAGTTAGGGTGATACTATCCGTATCCATTTAGAAGTGAGCTTCACCAGTGGGAGGCTCCTTTGCACAGGATAGATTATGGGTACCACAACGGCACCTATTTCTGCCATGAAGCAGTAATGTATTAGCATTATTGTGTTTCGGTCTGAAGGCCGCTGTAGCTATTGAAATTACTGGGCAAATGAGACTTATGTCTCAAGGCGACGAGCGCGATTGTAGTGCCACTCAGAATTTTCGGGATTTTCAAGAATCTTGAGCGGCACTGCATTGTTATGTGCAGGGCGTAGTATCAATGACAATCACCTGAATATCCTGCCCGTTTCGCCCCTTATTTTCATTTAAAAAAAAACATAAATCTTTCATTGATTCTATTGCAGGTACTTTTTATCGTTGCTGTTTTGGTCGCGGTGTCTCGAGCTGCCCCAGCTGAGAACCCAAAAGAATTGACTCCTGAAAACCCAAGAGACCTGGCCCCCGAGAAAGAAGATCTTCAAACGGCGGCATCACACTGGGGCTATGGATACGGCGGCCTCGGCCATTGGGGAGGCCACTACGGGTACCCCCACTACGGATACGGCTGGGGGTGGCCTAGCTACGGGAACTGGTATGGCCACGGGTGGCCCTACCAGTACTATGGCCACCACGGCTACTGGTGGTAATACCTTTACTGACTTGAGTAGACTTCAATTTGAATACTTGCCGTGTATGCTATGAATAATATAAGCCTTTAGATTCACTAATATCAAAGTACAGTGACATTATTATTTTTGCCCACAAAATTAAAACGTGGGCGATATTTAATTCATTTATGGCGTTAAAAATGTTTTTTTTTAACATCGTTATGAATATCTTTTTTCAGATAGAGATAAAGACTTAGTTTTTATAGTTACTTACTTAGTTACTTAATTACTTAGTATTTATCGAATTTATTGGTTTTAAAACCATTTATTTTAAATATTTAAATATGTTATAACAAAATTATTAAAATAGTTTTGGTTTTAACTTTTATGTTTTAACCATCATAGTACGAGTAACTACAGTATTATTTTTTGTCATAATTTTTTGGAGTTGGTATAATTTTAACTTAAGTTATATAAGAAGTTGTGAATCACTAAAGCGTTGATTATTTAATAGTTATATTAAACATAGTTTCATCGCATATATTTTATATTGTCAGCCCTTGGAAATGCAACGCACTTAGATTAAGGATTGGTATCCGCTGCACTCCAACTAGATACCGCAGGCGTAGTCGCAAAGTGCGGCAACTAATACTATGCCCAAGTGTTCGTACTCGAGCCAGTCTTGAACAACGTGTGACGCTGACGGGCCACATGTTCTGTTAAAGATTGCAAATAATTTAAACTAAAAGGCAGGATTGCGAAGTAAAACTCTGTAAAGATAATAGTTGCCATAATGAAAAAGCTATTTCTCTTAGATGGTGCGGTATCTAGTAGGACATACACGGAATATACATTTTAATAATGTGATGTTGTTAAGGTTTGTTTACTTAATTATATAACAAACAAGACAATGGCTGTGTTAACAATGGAAGGTTTTCAATTACCAGTCACGTTAAATGCAAAAAAATTGATTTCCGCAATTATTTACCAACATATTGTTGTCCATCCCAAATCAAGCGAAACCCAAATATAGGCATCAGTGTATCCAACCGTTATAACTACGAGGTGTGTTTTTATTTAATTGAATTATAATAAGTAATCAATTGATGGGTATTGGTTTATGAATTATAGTAGCTGTATTTTGTTAAGAAGTAGGTAGCCAGCAGTCACGAAATCAATAATTAATAAGAGATTTAAGTTTGTTTCAATTCAAAACATAAACTCTCAATTCTTATTAGATCTTAAATAAATTAGTTTACGCAGTTGTCAGTTAAAGCTTTGACTGTTGTCAGTTTTAAGAATTCTGAAAAACATTTGCATTTTTTGGCATAAATTGTAAATGACAGTTGACATAACAAGCACTTAGATACACTGAGTATACAAGTACAAACTTAAATTTATAACTCATTGCCCATTGCTATATGAATCAAATCGATAGACGAAAGAAATTAAATTTAGATTAGTTAATATATGTAAGTTTAAATTATTTGCGGCCTTACAAATAAACTTTCCACAAAGTTATATATTATAAACTATAATATAAACCATGAATATGCTACATGTTGACTAAATCGCTGACAACACTGTCAATATAATGACAATTCTGAAGTATTTCGAATGTAGTAGCCTTGCAATTTAACGCGGGAATTTTTTTCTATTTCAAAACATTTTACATATTCTTGGTTTATACTCAGGTATAACTTTATGCCATTTTTATTTGTAAGGCCGTTAGTTTTTATTTCACGTTATTTTTTGTATGCTTACAACAAAATGTTTTGCTTTATTTATATCGAAATAGTTATATGTTACTAAATGGCCTATGGACGACCAGCATTGGCTTTCAAACCAGCAAACATGCTAAGTTGGGATCATTTTTTGAATCGTATATGATAGAAATATTTAAGTGTTTTTGTTTTTTGATTATCTCTATAATAATCTTATACGTTTCCAATTTTTTTTTTCATTCATTATTTTTATTTAAACTTTCATTGTCAACAGCACTCATCATGTAGAAGCTATTGTTAATAATTAAATATACTAAACGATGTAACATTAAAATATTATTGTAAATATTTAAGATATGATTATTTATATCAATGCTTTTATATAGTATTTAAAATGAAGCATGATTTAAATAAAGTGAAATGATCCAAATGTTTTGAGTTTTCTTTAGTTTTAATTCCGCCAATATTTTTCTTTAAACAATTCGATACGTGTTTCGCCTCTACACAAGGCATCCTCGGGAAATGTGGACATGCCAAACTCTGGCACGAGACTGAATTAAATGAGTCGGAAACCGCTCTTTAATACTCTCGTCCCATGAAATGACGCGCTGTGATTGGTCGGCTGCTGTGACGTATTACCCTCGGAAGAGATAGAACAATGGTGAAGGGACCAAATTTGTTTCTTCATTCAACAGTGACCGGTGTCAATTAAATGTTTCGCGAAGTGTGAAGTCTCGGGATGATTATTTCATATATACAACTAAAAAGTTAATATTGTTAAAGTCAGAATTCGCCTAAATGCTTTAAGGAACCAAAGCTTTATTTGTTGGTATGGTATATGGTTGGGCTTATTGTAGATATACAGGACAGTTAATCCTTACAGTTACAGAAAGTGACTCAATCAAAAATGTTGACTCTGCTGATACATGGGAAAAAAGCACAGAAATATCCGTTTTAGATATGAAAAAAATAAAAAAATATCACGATTGAATACCACTACAACAGCGAAATAACAATGTGTATGGTTAAAACTCCATAGAGTTTCACAAGTGGTCGGAATAGATATGCAACATGGTCATGATCCTGCATCATTCATGGTTTGGTGGACTTGTATAATACAAGGACTCACAATACCTTATTTATGAGTAATAGGAATTAAGAGTTCAGCCATAGTGTATGAAAAGACTGTCTTAAATCGCGTTGTGATATCTTTTAGCTTCCGCTTACACTCTGGACCTTAAAAGAGCCGAAGATTAACGCTATAATATATAGGCCAGATCTTAACCCCTCGGACTTCAAATATTGGTCAGTTTCAGAATGCATGGCCTGCTCTAAGCGACACACCGGCATTGAGTCGTAAGAAATCTTTAGAGTAAGCAATGACTGAATTTCCCATGGTAACAGTGGCCGGATATATTAATGGCCTGTATTAAAGCCAATGGTTGTCATTTCAGAATGAACTCTTTTTATTGGTTGCTGTGAATTCAATATTATATTAATAAATATAATTATTAAGAATATATTTAGACATGAAAAATAAATACATTTTTATTTTAAACAAAATGTATGACTAGATTAGGTATACTAATGAGTTCAAGCTTTATAGGTTAATGCATCCAATATACGATAACTTATATTTATACAGTTAATTATTAATTATTACAAAGTAATTTGTGATGTATATAACAGCCTTATTACAGCCATTGTGAAATACTCATAAAAGCAGTGGAATGAACTTCCTTGTGCGGTGTTTCCAGGACGATACGACATGGGTACCTTCAAAAAAAGCGCGTACACCTTCCTTAAAGGTCGGCAACGCTCCTGTGATTCCTCTGGTGTTGCGAGAGACTGTGGGCGGCGGTGATCACTTAACAACAGGTGACACGTACGCTCGTTTGTCCTCCTATTCCATAAAAAAAACTATATTTGATTGAAAAGAGTGGCCGTTGAGCTTCTTTTATGTTCTTCTCACGAAATCAACTTTTTGCGAACATATTATAGTAAATTCAGTAATTTAAAAGAAATATTTGTAATGACGATTCAAAAGGGCTTAATTTGAGGCTTTGACAAGCTTTGAAAGTTTATTTGACTTTGCCTTTAATATTGTAGATCTGAAGAGCTTTTCCATAAATTCATCAACCTATCGGATGAAAATAGTATAGGTTAATACCTACATACCTCTTATTGCGATGAAAATCAGAACGCATTCCCTAGCGTAGCCGCGTGTGCTAATTGTATACGTAAATACAATGTATTAAAAAGATATTGGTCACACAGATAATTTATGATAAATTGCATTAACTTACATTGAGTTGAAGGAGTGTACATAGCATGAAGTATATATGAGCATGAAGATATAAATTCGGATTCGGATTCGGAGTGATATTTTGACAGCCAAAGCAAATGTACAAAGTGTTTTATATTTTTCCCGTATATTTTACATCATCCACGCACGCCATAAATCAGGATTAAGATATATTAATTCTTTACCAACACAGCGGTCACCTTGAGGCATTATGGACGATCTAAGGTACAGGGAAGGTTACAAATTCACCTTGGAACTGTAACAGTAGTGATTTTTTAAATCCACTTTATTTTGGTGGAGATATTTCATAGGTTATGTATTTTCAAAAACATGTAACTAAATTATTTTAATATAATTATAATGATGTTTTTATCTACCGCCGTGGTATTTCGGTCTCAGTGAGCCTTTCATCTTTGTGCTGTTTGGTGTCAAGACACGGGTGTCTGATACACGGCCAACGGATAAGCCTTAGCTAGGCTGATCCGTAATTCGGAAATGTGATTTCATCTTCGCCCTCTGATAATGATGTGGGTGTTCCTCAACAGTGCGGCTTTCGACAAATTCTTCGCCAAATGTAACCAAACTGTAGAATGAGAGTGGGTAAACACTTGTACAAATGTACAACTCAGATTCTCCACAGACTTACAATGACTTATATATAAAATACTATTTTTTGTTTAGGGAAACTTGTTTTAGAGAAATAAATCAATCAATGATATTATTAACACAATGAAAACTTATTATTAGTTTTCTATTCCAAGGGTATTCTTCGCTCTGCTATAAAATGACATAAAAGGCATTTATTTTCTCAAAATTGATTTCTTTAGAATTCTTTTTGATATATATACACATACTTTATTTAAATTTTAATTAAATTAAAACTTAATCATAGGATTATTACTAAAAATTCAATAATTGTTATTTAATTGATGTTTTTCTAAACCTATCAAAAATATATTTTGAAAATGGACTTACAATTTCCACAGTGCCCATTTAAAAAGAATTCTCATAAACGTATTATCACACTGATGTAAACAATAAGGTAACTAATAGATGTAGAATATCTAAGCGCCTTTGTGAGTACTAAGGCTGTTGTGAAGATCTAAATATTTGCTCAGTGTTAGTGGTCTGACGTTTAATCTTGCTATTGCAAAAAAAATTGACTAACGTGCTTTTTCATAGCAAAAGGTTCATCGAGTAAACGTAACTTGACCAATAGTGACCAGGGTGACGCATAATTCAAAGTCAAAGTCAAATAAACTTTCTTCAATTAGGCTTAAACTAAGCGCTTTTGAACCGTCACTACAAATATTTCTTTTAAATCACTGAATTTACCATATATTCAGTCGAAGAACATAATATAAGGAACTCAACAGCTACTCTTTTCAATCAAATAGAGTATTTTACAATAGTTGTAATTTTCAAGTCTGCGAACAGTGATTTGGAGGTTCTGGATGGATAGACAAACACAATACACTACAAAACTGGTATATTTAACTAGTGGGAAGCAAGCACCTCAGCATAGACTCCGTGCTAGATACGTACCACATTTGCAGCACCCTTTACTGTCACTCAGCAATACGCAAGCGCTTATTTCATCTACTATTTCGGACTCCATTTTTATTTTCGACTAGCTGACCCCGCAAACGCTGTATTTTTGCCATATAAGAAAAAAAAAACAATATTTAAAATTTTTCGGGTAAATGAGAAATAGATGACGACTTAAGATTAAACATCTACATAAAATAATCCGATAAATAGTTAATAACTGTACTTAATCTACCAACTATTGTTAGCTAAAATTAAGTTAATTTCTTACCTCCTGAGAAAGTCAGAAAGATAAAAAGATTCTAATTAGTTATTCATTTTAAACAATTCTTTCAATTTGATTTCTGAACGACGGGGGACACATCAAAGGAAAAACTTGTTATTGTTGTTTTTATTTATCAAGACCAAAATTAGTCAAAACGGTCTAGCCGTTCTCGAGTTTTAGCGAGACTAACTAGCAGCAATTCATTTTTATATATATATATATATACTGTGTGCATGGTATGGTATAGGGGCTCCTGTTTAAGCAATTAAACCACCATTTTACGTGCACTATTGGTCAGTTACTTCAAGCAGCCCAACTCGTCGTATTAGTTAAGGTTTATTCCCGTTGGTTGGCCACCCCCGAACATTCCAGGATTACGTGAGTGGCCGTTTCGTCCTCGGCCAGACAGCCTCTGCACAATGATGTGTGAACCCGTTAGGTTGCATTTGACTCATTTGTTTTATTTGATTATATAATGAATATTATTACCCTTCCACACCTTACCTTATAAAAAATAAATGTTAAATGTACATTATTAAGTAGGTTATTTATGAATTTAAGATTTTTGTTTTGTATTGAAATCACTACTGGCCGATGTTTTGTACTATATTATTAACTATCTAACAAGTGATGTAATTTGCTATAGATTTTCGGGTGGACTCATTAAAATTAATTATTTTAAATTTTGGTATATTGAAATATCGATTTTGAAACAGTGCGCAAAGAAGTTTATTAGGCCCAATGACATAGAACGTCATTGATTAGGCAGTTTGATTATTAGTGAAAAAATCTGAAATATGTATTTTCATTAAAAAAAGCATTTTAAATCACTCATTGAACTTCAAAACAACTCAGTAAAAAATTAATGCTTCCGAGCTGAAAATAACAGCAGAAACAATCTCAGCGTTCTTATTTTATTAAATAAAATGTATTATTTAATAGCGTTAGAGCGGTCGCTCCATTCCAAATCTGTGGTATGATAAGAAAGTCATTTAACACACATCTGTATTATATAGTTTAAATGAAATCATTGCTATATAGACGATGATACAATACAGTTAAAAAAACAATTTGTTATTTTAGAAAGTTAATCCCTTCCTCACTTCTGTGAAGGTTAACTTCTGGGATTAATTACACAAATTAAATTTGATAACCAAATTTATGAACGATGCGGGACCCGAACCCGCGACCACGCGCGCTTTGTGCGTGCGCGATCACACCTTCCATGTGACTCTCTTTATCTGCCATTTTTGCAACTCTCGATTGAGCTCTTTTCAACCAATTTCAAAAGAAGGAGGCTTACAATTCGAATGTATGTTTTTTTTTCGTTTTTTGTATGTTGCCGCTATACTTGAAAATGTATTGCAAATAGTTTCACAAAAACCGAGCAACCCAGTACCTATGGACAATCTCGATTTATCTTTTAATGTCATTTAGCTATTTATAATAATTCAATATTATTGATGTGAAACATCTATAGCCGCACGTAAAACCAATTTCTGGCGTGGCGACGCAGGCCGTGGCGACGCGTCGCCTTGTCACAGTAATACCGTCCTCAGAGGCAACATCGAATATAACTATTACCGAAGTCACTGATTAAACGAATTAAGTAGTCACGATTTGAAATAAATTCGTAAATTTTTGTATTAAATGAAAATAAATGTTTATTCAATAAATAGTCATCGTTATCTGGAAAAAAATCGTAATATTTTATTTTATCATTATGACATATTTAGTTCCTATCACAATATGTTCTTTTCTGCATATTACTTTTACAAAATAATGTCGATGTTTCACATCTGCCAGGCGACCCGTGACGGCTCAGATTTTTTTTTATTTTATATTATATTTGTTATTTATTAGTAAACAGATTACTTTTCAATAAAAATATATTTCATTAGTGGCTCAGAAATACGATTACCTTTAGCTTCTGCACATTTGAAGTATTAATAAGAATTGCATATAAATATTTATATGTAATATTATCATGAGATATCTTTAAAAAATCTCCCATTTTTCCTTAATATTTGATTATAAAATAGCTTCATAATATTCACATGTTTGAGTCCCGTATTGTTCATAAATTATGTTTTCAAATTTAATTTGCGCAGTTTAACAAATACAATTTGTATCGATTTACAAATATCCTCGTTGATATGAAACTTCATATCTTTAGTTAATCAAAGGTTTCCGTAGAATTTTTGTGGTAGTTCACTTAACCTTGCTTCCGGAAAGGTCACGAGGCTGACCTTTCGTCAGTAGTAACAAATTTATTCTCGCCTCGTTCCAATGTTTGTGATCTTAGTCCAATATACGACATCTTCGATTGGGTCCCAATTCTAATATCCTCGATATTTTTGTATGTGAAGAACGTTTAATTTATATACATGCAATTAGTAATACTAATAATGAAGAAACCAAAAACCGGATGGTGACGCCATTTTGCCGTAACGGACTTCCGTTGAATTGTCGTCCAGTTACCTCGTAGTCGTGCCTGAAGAACTAATCAATAGTCAATACAGCGTCTTAATAAATATATATTGGCGTTTTAGAAAGCCTCATTGAGCTGCGCCATTCGCTCCCCTCACCTTTCCAGTATAACAAAGGATAAAATGGCAGATATTAAAAAATATATCTAATAATGGAAGCACTTATGGCTGTAATCGCGACGGCCGCCTTATTGAAGGTAGCTACTGAAAATCAGTGTTGGGTGATACCCAACTAATATGCTGAGTAGCAAACCTTTTTGGGACAAAACACTGCAAACACCACCTTATTATGTTGATATAGAATAAGCCTTACTTTAGTTTTTAATGCATGCTAGTTTTTTAATTAGATTAGGCATATTATAGTAATTTTTTAGATAAGTTTTCTCATATTATTTGTTATTATATTTTGTAAATGTTCACGTGTATTTGTAGTGTTTGTTCCAAATAAAGATATACTTACTTACTTACTTACTTACTAGTATTAATTTTTTATATTTCTCGATGTGACATTTGATGAATTTTACAACATAAGGATAGAAAACTAAGCCTTAAAGAGAAAACATTTCATTGATATATTGTTTGCTCTAAAAAACAGAACTGTTCGTGCTATATATCAGCTTGGTCATAGACAGACTCCCAAAGAAAAATTTAAAGAAATAAATATTATGACTGTTCATTGTCAGTTCATTTATGAAAATTTGAAATACGTTCACAAAAATCGTCACCTTTTTTCTCTTAATAGTGATTTTCTTTATTATAAGACTAGCAATAAGGAATTGCTTGTAACTAATTCCAGTAGGCTTCATAAGATACATAATAGCTTTAAGCGTAAATGTATACACTTTTTTAATGAAGTCCTAGCCATTGTTCAGCTATTATCTACAAAAAAAAATATTTTTTTATTAAAAAATGGCACAGTCGTAAATCCTACTACTCCACAGCTGAATGTCTAAGAGATCCGACAGCCTGTGACTAGGTTCTGATTATTTTATAGCAGTAGCAATGACAGTACAATATTGTATATTTCAATAAAAAGAGCGCAAAAAAAAAAGAATGCTGGGAGAGTTTCTTGTGCCGCTTGTTCTATCCCAGTGCGCCTTTTGTTTCCGAAGCGGTAGTATATCGAAATGACATCAAAATGAATTCTAAAGGAAACAATTTTGAGAAAATAAATGATTTTTATGCCATTTTATGCCTATAAAAGTGAATAGTACTGCTTAGTGCGACTCAATTATAAAATCAAAGTATTAATTAGATCATAGAAATTGCAAGAAATTGATGTGTTATTTTACAATTTTACATACAATACCTATTAATAAACAGTTCACAGTTTTTATTTTTAATTTGTATTTATATTCATTTTAGAAAAGTTGTTGGTACCGATATAGTTTGCGACAATTTTTCGATGATTTGAGAATACTATATTCGTTTACACTTAACTCGTCCGAGTACCGATGTCGCAACGGATCCTACTAATATTATGAATAGATGGTTATTAATGTTAAACGGTGTTTCAAGGAGCTGAATGACGTTATACTGTTATATTAAGCTAAATATTATAAGCTATTTTATAATCAAATATTTTTTAGTAATTAGTAAAAATGGGAGATTAATTATTAAAGATATAATATGATAATATTTTATTTTATTTGACGATTTTAAATTTTATTCATATTGATATTTTGTGCAAGTCAGTTGGATTGTTTTAATATCGAAATATAATACAAGCATTGAAATCTTATCTAATACCTTATATATTGTTTAATATTTAAAGTTTATTGCACTTTTTTCCACTCTCTTTTTTTGTATCTATAACATTTTAACCTTGAAATGCCTACCTTTCTCAATTTCTATACGCTATATATTAGCTTCACTTGTATGTTTGTAACTGACTCCTTTAGACGCGATTTTGACACACTTTAAACGGCCTGATTTCATTCAAACTTTTTTAGATTTATCAAGGACCGATGACAATACACTAAATTGATAAGATTGTTCCATTATTCAATTTGCAAAACAAGATTTTTGTCAATTTATAATTTTTATGTATAGTCGATAAGGCAAGAATTATAGTAGTAATATTAGTTTTAAAATAACGCTTTAATAGAAAATTTAAGAATAATTTTAGAAGAATTATCATTATAATAATATCTTAAAAAGTACCGCACGCTTTTTTACAATAAAACATATTTTTTATACTATTTTCAATTTAAATTATTAATATTTATTTTCTATTTTTAGTGGAATTTTATATAAAGCGTGCTTTTTAGTTTTTTTTTAACTATTATTTTTATAATTAATATGTGGTTAACGGTGCTGGTGGCAGATTTCAAATGAGCAGAAGCCAAAGGCAATCGTAACTCTGAGCCACTTATGATATAAGTAACAAACAATATAAAACTTAATAATATTGAATTATAATTAATACACAGCTAAGTGACATAAAAAGGCAAATCGAGATTCTGCATACTGGTTTGCTCGGTTTTTTATGAAACTATTTGCAATACATTTTCAAGAATAGCGGCAACATACAAAAAACGAAAAAAAAACAAACATTCGTATTGTAAACCTCCCCTTTTGAAGTCGGTTGAAAAGAGCTTGATCAAGAGTTGCAATAATGGCAAATAAAGTCACAAGGAATCCTCCGAGTGTGTCTTCTTACCGAGTCAAAATTAAATAGAACTGAAATGTCATTGGTTTTCATTGTTGTTTCATAATATATAGTAGAACCACAAAAATCCATATTTGTATTTTTTTGTTTCCATTTTTGAAAACATTGCTTTAACTGGCATGCAGTAGAACGATACGCGTTTGACTGTATTCTGTTTGTGTGTGTCTCAGTTAGAGTTTGTCTCTCAAAACAAATCGGACTATTCTATCCAAAAATAATAATAATAATAAATATAATATTATTATTAAATTTTAAATTGATATTATTGTGTCAAGGCACCTTGGTGTATACCATATTTTAATCATTCATATTTTAACAATAATAATAATAATCTTCATATTTTAACACTTATAGGTATCTATAAGTGTTAAAATATAATATGTAAAATTTATTCACAATAAATCAAAGGTTTAAGCTATATTTACAACACTGAATATAATTACATATATATATAGCTAGGCTATGTATGCTCAATGGCCCCTTTGATTTTATATCTAAAATTGTCGGTCGGAATTCTCTACAGTTTTAAATATGAACGAAACAGGCTAACTGCCTGTAAACTGTAAATGACATATCTTTTAGTCAGAGTTAACGTAAAATATGTATAATTCGTTTAACTAATTGTATATTTTATACCTTTACGGCCTTACAAATAAAATTGGCATAAGGTAACACAATCAAAGAATTTGCAAAATAATTACAAATAGACATTTTGCTTATGATTGGTTTATTTGGACGTATAACGTTTCCCGCGTTTATATGTAAGGCTGCCTGACACTCAGAAAACTTCAGAATTATCATTGTAGTGACAGTGTTGTCAGATATATAGTCAACATTTTGCATATTCTTGGATTATCCTACTAATATTATAAATGTGAAAGTTTGTATGTCTGGATGTATGTTTGAACTTTCTTGAAGAAATAATTAAAACTTTCAGATCCTTAGAAATGAAAAAAACTGCTGATATATGGGGTATATCTGTAAAAATAATAAGTTCTGTTATTGACGTCATAGCACCATATCTAGCTAGCACTAGTTTTTAATAGCTGTATTGAACATGGCGTGTTTTCTAACCTTCTGAAGTATAGTAAAATTATACCAAAATTTAAATCGGGACTCACTTCTGACCCGAATAACTATCGCCCTGTTTCGGTGTTGCCGACCCTTAGTAAAATTTTTGAAAAAATTATTTTAAGCCAAATGCTTACTCACTTTAACACTTATAAGTTACTTCATATAAAACAATTTGGCTTTACTAGCGGACGCTCGACTACGGATGCAGGTGTTGAACTCATCAGGAATATTTTTGAGGCCTGGGAGGAATCACAGAATGCACTTGGTATCTTCTGTGATTAATCTAAGGCTTTTGATTGTGTTCAACATTCAACGCTGGTCAGGAAGCTATGCCACTATGGTATAAGAGGATCTGCACTCGATCTTCTGATCTCATATTTAAATAATAGGATTCAGAGGGTCGAGGTGAATGGCAGGAGATCTCCTGGGATTCCTCTCGGTATGGGGGTACCACAAGGGTCTATTCTTGGACCCTTCCTCTTCCTAATTTATATAAATGATCTACCTAACCTTGTAGAAAAAAACACAAGGTGGTATTGTTTGCGGGTGACACTTCACTTATATTCAAAGTGAAACGAAGCCAAGTTTTATATGACGAAGTAAACAATGCTCTATCTGACATCGTGTACTGGTTTAGCGCCAATAACTTATTGTTAAATAATCATAAAACCAAATATATTAAATTCACCGCGCCAAATGTCAAAAATGTAGATGCGAATATTTTATTAAATGGAGAGGTGGTAAAACCAGTGGAATCTGCTATATTTCTTGGCATTACTCTTGATTCCAAATTGCAGTGGATATTGAAGGATTGACGAATAGGCTTAGTTCTGCAGCGTATGCGGTTAAGAAAATCAGACGGTTAACTGACATAGATACGGCGAGATTAGTATACTTTAGTTATTTTCATAGTATTATGTCCTATGGTATATTGTTATGGGGCAGTGCGATCGATATTAATACTATCTTTGTGCTGCAGAAGAGGGCTATTCGCGCGATTTATAACCTAGGTCCTATAGAATCATTAAGAGAAAAATTTAAAGAAATAAACATTTTGACTGTTGCTTCTCAATACATTTTTGATAATGTTTTGTATGTTCATAAGCACATTCAGGAATTTTCTAGAAACTGTGACATTCGTAATGTTAACACGAGGAACAAACATAAACTTGTTATGCCTACTACTCGGTTGGGTCGAGTTAGTAAGTCTTTTGTTGGGCGATGTATATGCTTCTACAATATGATCCCAGAAAATGTACAAAACAAATGTGTTACGAAATTTAAAAGAATTGTTAAAAAACGTTTGTGTGGGAAAGGTTATTATAGCATAAACGATTTTCTTAATGACACCACGGACTGGGATTAAAGCAAACACCCTCAGGCTCTTTAATTATTTAATTATTCATGTTTATTGTACGATATTACATTGTAATCCATATTTTATATAAAAAAAGAAAGCCCGCTGAGTTTCTTTCGCCCGTTCTTCTCAGGTCTGAGGCAGTATCTTTTGAATGGGTGGTAGATTTTGACGTTCAATAAGTGATTATAAATCCTACTTTGAATAAAAATATTTGAATTTGAATTTAACGCAAAGTCTACTGAATAGATTTTGATGAAACTTTACAATAATATAGCTTACACACCAGAATAACAAATAGGCTATAATGTATAAAACTATAGTGTGAATTATACAAAATATAAAAGAAGTTTGATTTTTATTAATGAGTACAACTAGCGCCATCTCTTATCAACTAGCAATGAAAAGATCAATACAATTTATATGGCAAAACAACGTTTGCCGGGTCAGCTAGTTCTCAGATATATCTTTATACCAAGTTTATTTGTAAGGCCGTTAAAGTTTATTGCACTTCTGTGTATAATATATTAGAGCCATACGTCACAAATTGAAATACTACTTCATACAGTTGATGTGTGGCGTTCTCCTACAGTACAGTTACGATGGAACTTTCTTTATATTTTGTCCAACGTGGGTGGCGGTGATCTACTAGCTAATCTGCATACTAAATAATCTCCTTTGCAAAAGAAAACGATATTCGAGTACTTTTAATATTAACAGTAATTGGAAGTAGTTTCACAAAAAACGTTACAAACCACAATCATGTCGAAATTGAGTTAAGAACAAAAGACTGGTCACGTGATTCATATTAACGGACTGACAATAAATGGCAGCCTTACTGTCACTCTTTATATGACATCATGACTTAGTAGCCCAACCCACGTGTATGGAATATACTAACATTTATAAAACTTTAAACACGAATTCCTCCAATGATGTTTGTGGCTTGGAACGTTTTTCAGTCCAATTGTTAAAGGGATTTGATGCAACAAAATAAAACAATTATTATTTACTTATGTAAAAATACTTTTGTTTTGTTAACTCAGTCAATATTAATAATTTTTTTTTTTTATTTATTTATTTACTCATATTAAAAAAAAGAGTACAATGAAAACTTAAAACTAAGATGCGCCACAGAAACCTGTGTAGGTTTATGGTGTGGTGTTTACAGTAGTTGTGAGCGAAGTGGTGCAAATGCACCACTTCGCTAACAACTACTGTACTTAAGAAGTATTTATATCAATATTTTATTATTATACATAAGAAGGTATATTGTTAAATAACAAAAGATGAAATAGAAATATAAAAAATAAAAAAAAAATAACTTATAAACATAAATATTAAGAACTGTTAACACCAGCCATTACATCCCCTTTTCCTCTTAGTGTATACTGCATATTGCTAAATGCGTATTTACACGAATTTTTATTTTTGAGGATGATTGTGTATAGATCTTCAGGTAAGTTATTTAATATGTTAAGTACAACACACCTAGGTAAAATATATCTGGTTTGATTAACCCCGGTCCGCAGTTTATCATGCCTAATTTTTTTTAC